>RJWM01034697.1:0-19506 GCA_004363535.1 Dasyprocta punctata | reverse complement strand
ACATATACTTTTCCATTTCTTACACTAGGGAGACAATACGGTATTTACACATGTGGGTTTGATTTATCTCGCTTATGAGTATGGTCTCAAGTTGTGACCATTTACTTATAAAAGTCTCAATACTATCTTTCTTAATAGCTGAGTAGTACTCCATTGTATAAAAATACCACATCTTTTTTATCCATTCTTTGATTGATGGCCTGGCCCTATTTTTTGAGACAGGGTCTCACTATGTAATTCGGGCTGGCATTGAACTCACTTTGTAGCCCAGGCTGGTCTCGAACTCACAACGATCCTCCTGCCTCAGCCTCCCGCATGCTGGGATTAAAGGCATGTACCAACACGCCCGGCTTCTTTGGCAGTTATTTCAAAACTCAAATGAGTGTTGAAAAGTGCTTATAAAGGCTCATACTATTGTTGAAACTATCCACTAAGAAACATCTCAAATTTGTCATATTATATTTGAAGTAACTGGGAAAGACACAAGTATTGTGGTTAGTGAAAAAAGTGAACAAAGCCAGAAACCTATCCCATTGTCTCAAATCATTCACATAAAGTCAAGCAATTCAAGAATTCTCGATAACCTGGAACATGAGTATCCCCAAACTAAACTAGCTTCATGTATTGAGTTTCACTTTCCACACAGGAAGTCCATGAAACTTACCACCCAAATAGAGAGTTCAAGGGTAAAAGCAAACCCTAGTAAATTAGGCTGTTCAGACACAGATGTATACTCTAGTCAAAACACTCTGGCTTACTTAAGATCAATAAAGAGGCAGCATTCAACCTCGTGAAGTCCTGTTGCTTACACCGTAGTGATGACACTTGGTTCACTGTATCATGGTTGTTTGCTTACAAGCTGAATTCCTCAGCTGCACTGTGAACACCCAAAGGATGGGGTGGGAGTTTCGTCCCTTCTCCAGCACCCCTCTGAGCCTGGTCCCTTCAGGCCCAACAAGGGTGTGCCAATTTGATTTGGTGGTCTGGAAAGACATGACTAGTCTCGGTCATCGGTCATCTGAGCTGCAGCAGACAGCAAATGGAAAAGGTGGTAAGAAACTAATTTGAGGAGACTTGCTTTCTTTTCCATGCAACTAAGAAGTATTAAAATTCTAGTTTTAAAAATAAAATCATAGTAGAAACCAGTGGCTGGTAGACAATGGAAGAGAAGAAAGTAGGCAGCTAAAAAACTGTGGGGAATTTGGGGTAGAAATGACAGGCAAGAGAAGGCTGAGAAATAAGGTCGAGGAGTGCTAGGCAATGAATTAGGTTCCTGTCTTCAGCAACCGATTGTGCCCCCAGTGTTTGTTATTACTACAGCAACTGGTCAGTGGTATGGCAAGGCCAGGCTATCTGCAATGTATCCAACAGCCCAAATATCCTAGAGGTATTCTGGGCTGGCCTCCAGCCAAGCTGCATCAGTTGAAGGGAGTGTCATGACGCCACTGTGTCACAATGGAACTGGCTGTTAGATGAAACAGCATTCAAGTAGAAAACTCTTTTTAATAAAAAAAAAAAGAGAGAGAGAGAGAGACAGAAAATATAGGTCCAAAGATTCAAGCATTCTATGGGAACACAGGAATTATTTCCCAGATCTATAGGGTCAAAATCATTCTGATCATCCCTCATTGTCTTAGTTCCTTTTCACTTGTTGCTGAGACAAAACACCTGACGCCCAAAATTAGGGAAGGAAAAGGTTTATTTCTTACAGTTCGTGGTGGTCTCAGTCCGTACTTAGTCAGCTCCAAGGCAGCATGGCATGGTGGGGCTGCCATTCATGGCCACCGCAACAGCAAGGTGTGAACCAGTGAGAGAGGACACACCTTCTTCCCACTCTTACACTGTGTGTCGGCTCCAGCCCTGGGCAAGTGCAACACTCACATCACCAATCCCAGTGCCAGAAAACAAACCAATCACAAACGCCAGACTCAGTCCCATCCATGGTTACATGAGGCTTTGGGGGGCACACAGGACCATACCCATAACACTCATAGACATCCTATGTAAGGGCTGCTAACTCCATGTTAGAATCCACAGATATGCATCACTTAACAAACGGCTCAGTTCCCTCACAGGCCAGTGGGAGCCCAGTTCTCTAGCCAAGGGTGGGGGGTGAGGGTTAAGGGTGAGCAGATAGTTGTTCCCATATAACAGCAACTCCTCAGGCAGAATACAACCCATTTAGGGTCCCTAATCTGGGGTTAGAGCTGGCTGATATGAAGCTTTTACTTTTCAGTTTAGGAGTTTAGAAGAGGTTGAAATAGGGAAGAAAGAAACTAAGAACCATCATTCCCTAACCAATTGCCCTGTGTGAAGTACTATATTGTGTCACCTCACTGCACATTCAGAGTCATGTTAGAAATTAAGCATCGGGATCTCCAATTTCTATACAGAAAAACCAAGAGGCAGGGATGATTCCACATGAGAACAAAATTGCCATGCGAGGCATCTGAATGCAGGTCCTTCTGGCCCCAGGCTCCAGTTGTAATTTCCTCACAGGACCAGAGTTCTGTGGCAGGTGATCAGAAAGCCCTACACATTCCGCTGTGTCGTGGGTCACTGTCCCCTTCAATCCAGAGGGCACAGTCCCTGTGCGAACCACAGAAATAACATGGGATCACCCTGGAAACCTGCAGTTTATTATTTCTGTCTTACACTTAAAACACATGGTGGCCACAGTGGTTGGAAACAAATGGGAGGTGATCTGGTCCTGGGAAAACGAGCAACCGTGTAATTAGCAAAGTTAATATTGTGCTGTTTCCATAAATAACACACAGTTTGCTTTCATTATTAAGAGACGCTTAATATTGAAAAACAGGGAGCGGGGAGGCATCAGAGGTAGAAAAAAAGTCTCAGGCACATTTTTGAGGGGAAAATATTCTAAGAAACTGTAACTTCAATTTTGAATGACCTTTACATTCTTTAAAAAAAAAAAAAACTTCAGGTTCTCCCTCGCAGCCTGACAGCTTATTTGTTGCATAGGTCATGCGAGGGGTAAAGGAAGACTTCCACTGGCAAGTTCACCTCCAGAGAAGCCAGCTCGTTACTGTAATCCAAGACAGAGTCTGCTGCTACGATTCTACTCCCTGGGGTCTGAGCTGTGATAGAAAAGGACTGCAGTGTTAGACCACAAAGTCCACTGAGTCTGTCCCATGTTCTGGCAACAGCTGTGAACCCTCTGAGCTCAATATTTCAGTCCCCTTACACACCCTTCACTCCTAATCGCCTGGCTCAAACTTATTTGCCCTACCTAGCTTTTTGGTGAATGCATTATTCAATATTTCTGCATTGGGTGCACTCTGACTTGTTTCCACTCTGTGACTTTGCTATCTAATATCAAGCATAAATCCACTAACCAGAGTTAATATCTAGTTGCAGGGTCTGTCGAGGGAACTAGTGACATGCAGTAAATGTTCAATCATGATGATAAGAACAGTAGACCCAAAGCACAATGTGATCACAACAAAACACTTCATTTTTCCAACCACAGCAACTCTGCAAAGCTTTGACCCCTCCAAACAGCTTTGTACCAGCACATGCACAAGAGCGTGCACACACACACGTTTCTATGGTTTCTGTTACCATAGGAGTTGTTTCCATTCTGCACCACTTCATGTTTATACAACACCTCATTGCTATGGTCTCTAGGAACATTGCTTGAATTAAATAAGTAAGAAATGTCAAGGGGAAAGAAAGGGATTAAAATTTTAAAAAACTAATAGAGAACAGAGAATCACAAAGGGTAAGAATAGGTGATGATTTTTCAAGCCAAGTATGTTCTAAAGTAATTTTATTCAAAAACATTTCTTCATTAATACATATCTCACTGAGTGTTTTCTTTTTTTTTTTTTTTTTTCTTTTTCCCCAGCACCGGGGATCGAACTCACAACCTCGCACCTACCAGACAGCGCTTAAGCCACTGAGCCAAACTTCCCACCCTAGTTTTTTGAGGCAGGGTCGCACTATGAGCTCAGGCTGGCCTTGCACTCACATTGTAACCCAAGCTGGCCTCAAACTCACAGTGTTTCTCCTACCTCAGGCTCCCGAGTGGTGGGATTAAAGGCGTGTGCCACAATGCCAGGCTGAGCGTTCTCATTCTATCTGAATGCATCAGCTCAATTCAGAAATATGAAAAGAACACCATCTTCTCAGTACTAAGAATTTTTTAAAGGGTTTAGAGCCCAGAAAAAAAAGCATAGTGGATTTTTTTAGATATACAACTGAAGAATAATCTCACAAGATAAAAATTTCATAAGATATCAAATAATAATAATAATAATGTGCACCATCTAATATCCCAGTGAGCATGGCTTAGATGAGTTGAGTGTGGCTACTCTTACCCGTTACATCATGGCTGATTCTGAGTCTCAAATCTTTAACAGAAAAACCTGGCAGTGCCACCTGGCATGATCCCAAACTCCATGTCCTGCTACTTTCCAGTTAGAATGTTCTGGTTCCCTTCCTCAGTCTCCCAGATCAGGCCAGACAGTTGTTCAGCTACTTTCCTAGCTTCTTGTAAGTCACACTTGGTCCCATCCCAGGCTTACTGAGATTCTACAGTCTTCTGCTTTGTTCTCCTGTACTGAACTATCATATCTCTGTACCTGCTTAGTGTCCCATGTCCTTTATGACTGGGTTCTGACCTGTTTTGCCTCTTCTAATTTTCTTCTCTTTCTACTCACCCTCCCCATTTCTCCATCTCTCTCTCTCTCGCTCTCTCTCTCTCTCTCTCTCTCCCACACACACACACACACACACAGAGGTTGAGCTGCTGGAGGACTCAACTTGCCCGTGGTCTAGACACTTGCTCTTTGCTCTTGTAATATAAGCAGCTATTGCTCTGAAATAGTGCTGCCACTTTTTGCCTTATTCCTAGGAGATAATGTCGGTTAAAACTCAGCTTCCTCCATGTTAGGACAGGGCGCCATTTTAGACTCTCGCCTTCCCCACTTGACCCAATCCTGCTACCCGTAGATATAAGGTCACCCACTTCCTTGTCCAATGCTGGTATTGCCCTAATTTGACCACCTCCTTTATTTCTACCCCAAGAACAACTGCTGTGGAAATCCCTCTGACTACCCATAAATCAAGTCTATGATAAAAATTGTATTTTAACATGGCAATGTCATTATATTCCATTTATTTCATTAAAGATTCACCAACTATCAAGATACTTTCCTAAGTAAAAATAGAATTGCAGTTTGTGGATTATGGTGGTGGAAATGGGACTTACTTAATTCTCCCTCGGGGGACACCTCAGCTGATTTCACCACTGTACACACTCATCTTGAGATTACAGAACAGGACGCTAGCTTTTTCAGAATAACTAGAGCTGCATCAGTGATGGACCTGAGTTGAGCCAAATTCCCAGGACACTGACATCAAAATCAAATGTTAATTTATGGGCCACGGATCTAGCTCAGCAGCATAGTGCCTGCCTGGCAGGCACAAGGTCCTGAGTTTGATTCCAGGTACACACACAAAAAATGTTAACTTAAATTCATTGAACTATTGTAAATTTACAATATTGAAATCAGCAGAGTGAAGCAAGTTAACACCACATTCATTCTAATATCATGAACTAAGAAGATTAGAGCGTTGATTCCCCATTATTCCTGTCAAGTGCACAACTTCAATCCAATCACAGAGAAACAGCAGACGCACTCAGATAGAGAGGCAGTCCACAAAACAACTGACCTATGCTGTTTAAAAAAGTCAGGATGGAAAAGGCAAACTATTACAAACCAAAAGACACTAAAGAGGCTTGACAACTAAGGGCAGCATGCAATCTTAGATTGATCCCTGAACACCCCCTTCCAAAATATTTTCATTGGGACCCTTGGTAGAATATAAATAAGAACTGTAGATTAGATGGAAGCACCACATCAATGTAAATTTTCTGACTGAAATAATTATGCTGTGGTTATTTGAGGCAATTTACTTATCCTAGAAAATACACTCCGATGTATTTAGAGATAGACTTATTCCCAAGTAGCCAATAAAATAATAATAAATATCTGTGAAGAGAAAAAATGCTAAACACACACACACACACATACAAATATGCTAAAATGTTAATAACTGGGGACTTTTGGATGACAGGATATGGAAGTTCTTTGTACTGCCCTGATTTTTTCTGCTTGTTTGCTTGCTTTTTTTTTTTTTAACCTAAAATTATTTCAAAGCAAAAAAAAAAAATTACCAAAAATATGTAATCGTCTATAGTGGAAGATTGCCCTTTCGTAGTTAGCAGGAAGTCTGAATGGACCACCCATGTGACTGTCCTTTCCCATGGCACAAGAGAAGCCAATACGATTCAAGAGCCAACTATACAATATTCTCTCAGTTCAACTCCTGGTGGAGAACCACATGGTGTATCTTTCTACATTTGCCCTTTTCCCTTCCTGTGCCCTCTTTCCACTCCATTGTACTCATGTTTTCCAGGGCATTACATCCAAATAACAAAGTTAATTTCCAGAGAAGTGCGAGATGGCGCAAGGAGAACTGTCAGGATCCAATTCTCAGCTTTTCTGTATGATTTAATAGCACTGTGCTCCTGGAAAGCCATTTCTTCACCTCTGAAATAAAAGTGTTAATAGTACTTACCTCATGAGGTTACTGCAGTGATTACGTGAAATACAAGTATAAAGGTCCTAGCACATAGTACACATTCAGCATGTGTCACCTATTGTATTATTGGGTCATATATAGTGAGGACGGTACAGAAATAGAAAATCTGAATTTAATAAATAAATAAGTTAGCACTATCCACAATGAGCTCCATCAGGAGGGCAAAAGGGAATGTGAATTCAAGAAACTGTATATCCAGAACTGAACTAAGAAATGCCTCGAATCCAAAATAACCGAAGACATAAGCATACATAAGCAACTTAATTCCATTTTAAGGCTGTGACAAATCTAAAACAAAGTGGGAATTACAAGCCACAGCTTAAGGAAAAATGAAACCAAAAAACAGTCCTTCGTCTCCCAGTGGGAGACATAAAAAAGATAGGGCGGAATATTTGATTGTGAGACAAAAACATGTGTAACGTTCTCATTTCCTGTTCAGGAGATGCTCTGGCCGCCATGATTTAAGCTGTGCTGAGGACACAGAATAAGAGATGAAGCAGATATAAATGTTCCGTGGGCTGATTCTTTACGACTCCTTGGCACCCTGTGCCAAACATTAATAAGGTTTACGAGAAGCCGGCGAGCACTGTAAATTGCGCTCCTTCCAACTTGAATCTTGCTACAGACTTCATTTGTTTCCTGCATGCTGATCTGACAATGAGAGATAAATCTGATAAAGTTCTCTAACTTGGACAGAGATTTGTTTTCCATCCAGGGACTGTATCCATGCAAGGGAAAGGTTATTGGGCCTGGAGCCACGGGCAGTAATGTGTGCCGGGACCACTCCAGTGATGTGCTAAGATTGTTGCGCAGGAGTCTTTGCCTACTCAGCCTTTTTCAGGGGTCTTGAAGGAATGTTTTTGTGCAGCCCCTTCAGCCACGAACTCGCCTGCAGAACATTGATTTAGGGCTGAAAATGTTATTAAGTGAGCCATATTTCAAACTCACAAGTGCTGGGTGGCCTTCCTTTGGTACGCTGTCACCCCAAACTTCCATCACTTATTTACATTTTTAATATTTAGGGGGTAAATAGTTCCAACACACATATTCCAGTTCATAGTTTGTCCTACAAGCAAATCAAAAAAAGGGGAATAGATTTTACTTGGGTTGTCAAGTATTTCAGCCTGTTTGCATTCTAGCTCTAGCAATAGTCTTCTTAAAATAGTAGTGTTATATTATAATCACATGTAGGCAAAATCACCACTGACAACTCTCTGAATGGAAATTTTCCATCTCGAGGGGAAAAAACAGATTCCAGACATGTTTTAGACAGCACTATATTCACATTCTTTCCTAAAAGACTAGAATCTCCGAAACTACACTGAGACACAAGTAGAAATCCAGACAATGTTCCCTATTCGAGATGGTGAGATTCTTTTAATAAGCATCAGGGATACTCTTTCAACACATGGATCTCAAAACAAACTTTGAAAAGTTAAAGGATCGAGTTAGAGCTACAACAAATAGCCAGGTGCAGTGGAACAGACCCTGTAATCACAGCTACTTTGGAGACCAAAGCAGGAGGAATGCAAGTTTGAAATCATCCTGGGCAACTTAGCATGACACTATGTCAAAATAAAAATAAATTAATAAACAAAAAGTTTGCAGGGTGCCTAGCAGTAGATGGCTTTCCAGCATATGCAAGACCCTAGGTTCAATCCCCCAAACTACCCAAAAAAAGTATAGAAATTTTATGTAGGATAGTAGTCACACTGCTAAAACAGAATCCAAATTTTAACATAAAAATAAAAATAACAATGGTAGCCATTACTGATACATTAGACAACACTATTAATGATAACTAAACTCTCGAGTCATAGCTCACATTAATTGAAGATTCAATTACTCTTCACCAGGGTCAGCGCTCTACCACAGACAGGTGCTTGGATCCTTACTTCCACACTAAGAGACGAGTACGTTGTTGCTCCCATTCTGCAGAAAAGAGTTGAACCTAGCAGAGGGAAAGAGTCAGAGGCCACAGCACCTTTAAATTCTAGAATCCACATTTAACCTTCAGTCTCACTGCAGACTTCAAGCTCAGCCACTTGGACACACCACCTCCATCTTCGATTTCTAGCCCCTTTCTCTAGTAGCAAAACTCTTAGCAGGACTGTGAGCTCTGATGATGCTGAAAAGCTACCAATGTCTTAGAGATCCATCAAGAGTTTTAGACAGGAAAAACACTGCAGCATAAAAAGTAAGATGGCCCACGAGCTAGGAGTAGACACGCAAGAAAACTCCAGGAGCCCAGTGACAGCAAGGAGTCATTTGTGGAGAATTCAACACATATGTGTTGCATACCTCTTGTGTGTCTGGCACTGCTCCAGGGACTTAAATCAATGGGCTTATGCACCTTTCCATTCTCTGTGCTCACTGGAGGCTTCGATCAGAAACTCAGGTATTGGGTCCTCTCCTAGGAGCTAGAACTTCCAAGTCACATAGGATACAGTCACTGGTTTCAAGGACATCATAACCCAGGCAAACCTAACAGACAAGAATCAGGGGCACTTCACTCGACTGCTACTGCGTTCTCGCCTTTTCCTTGAAAAACAAGGCTTAGCCACCCACATCCAAAACTGGATCCTTGAACTACATCACGTTGGTTTTCATAGTTACCCTTTGAAAGAAGTAACAAGCTAAGAACCGTTTCCAATTCATTGAATCAGATGATGTGAGCCCTGAAAAAGATTATAAAGATGATTGATGCTCTGAGTCTACAGGTGAGGAAATTGGGACCTTTCTTACAGGAAATGGGATGGCACCAACCCATGCCATTTGGCTTCCAATGACTGTGTTCTCTTCCGGGACCCCAGACAGGGCTACCTCCTCCATGGTCAACAAATGTCCCTTCTGCCTGCCAGGAGAAAATGAAAAGTCTTATTGCTTGTAATTTTGGATACATTGTAATATTATGAGTTCATATAAATTCGCTCACAAATTATACTCAGTAAACCCCGGTGAGCAATTTAAAGGCAGGGTACCACCCCCACTCTTGCTGGGAGGGCAAGGTGATGATGAACAGGAGGGAGAAGAATGGGGAAAGCTCATAAATTATAAGAAGTAAAGGAGCGATTTCATCAAAGTGCCAAGCTCGGCCCATGGAATGTTTCAATTGTATAAAATTTATAGTTTTCTGAGGGGGATGATTTACGGGCCCTAATTTTCCACAATAAAAAGCTCAGTGGGGATTCTGTGAATGAAATATCTTTTTAAAAATAAATAAAAAATGTAGTTTGAAATGAGGGTCAATGGTGCCACGTCTGGAGAATAACTCCTTCTCGGATCAGCTCCAAAAATGAGTCACAGGAGAAAGATCTTATAAAATATGTGTGATTTAAAAGGGCATAGGAAGTTGTATAATAAATAAGCAATGTGCAGAAAAGCATCTCTGATCCAATTTGTTCAATTGACATGATTTTATCATTGAGTTTCAATGACAAAAGGAAAATGGATACAAATCTAAGGGTTTTAACAAAAGCTAGACTATGTAAACATTGGGGGAAGAGAGGAAGCAGAAAAAAAAATGAAATCCTGTTAAAAATTATTAAATAACTGTGCCTTCTGTGCAGAGGAGAAAATGCACGTATGTATTGTTCTCATAATCTTGATCTGCGTGGAATCCGAGCCTGGATTTCACGAGAGGATGCTCGCTGTGTTCCTTCAGTGAGGCTTCCTAAGGCAGCCCTGAGGAGCCATCGCTCTGTGCAGAGATGCAGCCCTCACCAGCCCAGTGACAGCACTGAGGCACAGCCCCACCCTCATGTTGGCTCTTTCTGTGCATTAAAAACTCAACTTCACCTTCCTCCTAGTGGCTTCCTTTCTCAGTGGGCTCCACCCCTGTGCTTCCAAGCTGTAGACCCCATGAACCACCTTGCCAGTTTCTCTAAGAGGTTGAATGAACTCTCACTGGTTGACTGCCAATCAGAGTAAGGCTTGAGTTGACCACATTGCTTTGGACAGCGAGCACTGGTAGAAAAGTTACCTTCCTGAACCAGATGCCAGCCCCTTCTGTGAGTCAGAGCCAGTCACAGGCTGTGGGGAAGAGAACAAGAAGGCAGCCCCTTCCGGCACATGGGCCGAGAGACAGGAAGAGCCAAGGTCCCTCTCACCCCCATAAGTGACCAGTTGATCTGGAGAAACACAGGCTGAGATGATAGCTATTGAAGTAAAACACAACTTAATACCTCTATTGTTTAGTGTTCCATTGACTTTGCAGTCCTAAAACTGGTAGTCTATCATCTATTTAGAGGACAACAATACTCAGAATAGCAACTATGGGGGAATCTCCTTATGAAGGTGGTAGCTACAGTTAATTCCTTATTATCTTGTTTTAAAGTCCTATATTGCTTTCATTGTTTGGTTTGGTTTGGTTTTATTCTGTTTTGTCTTGTTTGATTTTATTATATCTGATGGCATGGGCAGCTATTTCAAAGATAACAAGTTATATTATGATAGCCATTTGGGATTTACTATCATCTTGTTTTGAAGTCCTGAATTGTATTCATTGTTTTGTTTTTATTGGTTCTATTCTGTTCTTTTTTGTTTGATTTTCTTATGTCTGAAGGTATGGGCAGCTATTTTGAAGACAACAAGATGCATTATGGCAACCATTGTAGATTACTTATTAACTTGTTTTGAAATCCTATATCACACTATTTTGTTTTGATTGGCTTTATTCTGTTTTATTTTGTTTAGTTTTATTCTCTTTAAAATAAAAAATTATTTAAAAAGAGAGAAAAAAGAAAAGTTACCTCTTTTAATGCACACACACCCTGACTGGTGCCTTCCTGGGCTCCATCTCCACCAGCCAGAGCCTGCTGTTTAGCTGGAATTTTGATGTTGATAATTTAATAACTGGAACAAAAGGATCAGCATTAGGTCTTTGGTTCTATTTTAAATACTATTAGTGATTTGCTAGGTGAATTTACATCTCCAATATTTGTACATTGCCTGCTTCTTTCACTTTAGGGGTGGGTAGATTTTAAGGTGATCTTCCTATCAATCCCAGTTCTTGTCACTCACACTCTTGAGTTACCCCATCCCTCTGAGAGTGGACGTAGGGTGCGTAGTCAATAAGATATAGCAAAGGGAAGGGAATGTTCTTCCCAAGAGTACTTCACTTCATGAGAGATTGTTTTACTAGCAAAGTCACCAGAGGCTTCTCGCAGCAATGGATAACCAATGTAGCTTTAATCTGAACTCATATGAAGACTGTTGTTCCTAATGTGCCCTATAGTGTACACTCTAGGAATTAATTAACACCTGATGTAAAGAATCTGGATGAAAAAGACAAACAAAATTAAACAATATCATATGACAAATAAGAATTTGTTGCCAGGGATATAGCTCAGCAGTGCAGTGCCTGCCTGGCAAGCGTCATGTCATGAGTTCAATTCCCAGTATCAAAAAGAGAAAGAAAAAAAAAATCTGTTAAGATAGCTTATGTTAAACTGCCAAATGAAGACAGGGATGCGTTTTTTGTTTGTTTGGTTGGTTGGTTGGGTTTTTTTGGTACCAGAGATCAAACTCACAACCTCCCGCCTGCCAAGCAAGCACTTAGGCCACTGAGCTAAATCCCTGGTCCAGGGATACTTTTTCTAATTGCACCAAGTAGTGGTCCCTTAGTCCCAGGAAGAGTTCACGAAAGAAGCAATGGGAGTCGAATCACACAGTTCCAGCAGCTTAGGTGGAGATGAGAAGTAACCCACTGGAAACAGCAAATATGAGACCTTTAAGAAGCTATTACCTCACCTGGATTTTAGTAGAATGAAATGCCATTCTCTGTAAGATCAAGAATCATAGCCGGGCATGGTGGCGCACGCCTTTAATCCCAGCACTCAGGAGGCTGAGGTAGGTGGAGCATTGTGAGTTCGAGGCTGGCTTGGGCTACAACGTGAGCAAGGCCAGCCTGAACTACATAGTGCGACCCTGCCTCAAAAAATAATGGGGCTGGGAGTTTTGCTCAGTGGCTTGAGCACCTGCTTGGCAGGCATGAGGTTGTGAGTTCGATCTCCAGTATCGACAAAAATATATATATATCAAGAATCACATGACTCAACAAATGCATGATTTAGTCAAGTTACTTTCTCTAAACATTCGTTCCCTCAGTTGTAGTATAGGAAAAAAACTTGAGGAATCTTCCCTGTTAGGTTTTTCTGAAAGCCAAATGTCAAAAAAAAATTTTAAAATGTGCATACTGCAACGGTAAAGGTTCGCTATTATTAACACCAGCAGGATTTGCCTGGTGTCCTCCAGGGGGCGCACCATTCCTGGGGTCAGTGCAACACCAGGTCTACACATGGAGTAGAGAGAGCAAGCTCCTGTTGCATCTCCCTGCCCCAAATGGCCACTCAATACACTGTCCTTGAATAGGAAACCTATCAGATGCTAAACCATTGAGAATAGATGCTACACTCGATCTTGGCCAAAAGGCAGAGTGGCTACACCAATAAGACTTCCAGTGTTTGCCAGCAGGGTGTGCAGGTCAGGACAAGCACCTCTTCTTTCTAGGCCCTGGCTGGCTCCAAGGCTGGCTGAGAGTCTCAGCCTCTCTCCCAGCACCACACATTCCCAAGAACTCACCATCTGTTTCCTTGCTGGCCTTGCCGGAGCTTTCATACCAATCAAGAGTCTCTAGGCTAAGTCTTGAGGTCTTGAAGCCTTGAGGGCCTTCTTAACTCCCATCAGATCTAAAGCAAAGCTTTGCCGTGCAATAAGCCCTCCTGAGGTGCTTCTGTCTTGTGCTTTTGTTCCTCGGTGGTTGGGCCAGCATCTCAGGAGGATGGGGAGAAGAACAGGACAGAGATGGATACAGCTCAAAACTCTAACCTCTATTGTGTGTCATTCAAAGTATTGTGATTCTGGTTCCAGGACTGAATCCTACCTTCTCCAACTTCTTAGGAATTTCCCTAAGACAATTAGTGAGATTCAACCTTTTATTGCTTTTTGAAATATATCTCTGAGCTATGGGTGACACATTCTTTTCTTCTTTTCTTTCAAGAGTCATCTTGAGGGAATTTTTATATTGGCAAGTCTCTCCACCCTAACCAATTGCTGTGATCATTAACGATAGTGATAAGCTGAGGAGGTCCCATTGATTTGTATTTTTGTGAGCTCCCAGAGGAAATGCACACACCTCCATTGAACCAAAAGCCAAGTTTAGGATGCATTGCATCTATCGGGTATTTATAAATACAAGGCAAGGCTGGGACTTTGGTTCAGTGGCTTAAGTGCCTGCCTGGTGGGTGCAAGGTTATAAGTTCGATCCCTGGTACTGCAAAAAAAAATTTTTTTAACTTAAAAAAAAAAAAAAAATATATATATATATATATAAATACAAGGTGCATGTGAGTCTTCTAGTGAAGTGGTGGAATTTACAGTCTTCCTGTTGTTCAGTGCTGACACTGGAACATAAATCCCCAGGAGTTTACTGAAACAGTCACATATGGTCAAATATTACACATAGAACTGGCATCTTGATATATTAGAATCACAGCATGTTTTCACACAGATAATTGGCATCTGGCTTGAATGTTGAAAAGTATGGGGGGAAACGGAGACGCCAATAGGAAATCAAAAGAAATGAGGAGCATGGAGAATGGTCTTTCTCTGAACCCAGAGCAACTTGGAAATGTCGCATCCCCATCAGATGATCAGCTGTCCAACTCTGAAACTTCAGTGTGCCTGCAGGGTACTTTTACTTAAAATTAATCCAGAATGTTGTTTCCTTAACATAAATGAAAAGGACCTGAACCACAGAGTTGGTTTATTTTAAGAATTGAAGGTTTTAGGAGGAGGATGTGGTGGGAATGGCTTGCGTTCCATCTCTGCAAGTTACCAGCTGTTTGTCCTCGAGCGAGCTTCCTAGCCTCTCTGCATGCTGGTTTGCTCATCTATAAAATGGGAACAGACACACTTGCTACTTTATTGCACTCAGCACTTGGGATTTCAGAAGATAATGTCATCCATATAGTCTTAAAAAATATGAAATATTATCAGCTTCATTGAGCCATTTTGCAAGAGACATACAGGTTACCACCAATTCCAAAACCATGATTATTAACTGTAGCAAACATTTTTTTGTCTGCCTTAGAGCACACCTTCTAGAAACTGTCCCCTCAGCTAAATGTCTCCTGTTCCCCCAGCCCAGAGGTCATCAGTATAGTAGAAGCCAGTATGTTAGGCTAGCATAAGTCTGGCCTGGCTATGGATGATTGGAACAATATTCCAAAGGCTTACCTATGTTTCTGTTCTCAGGCTGTGTGCTGCACTGTTATGGTTTATGTCTAGATGTCTCCTACAGTCTCACAGGCTCACAGATGGGCTTTTGGGAGGTGACTGGATCATGGGCATGTGACACTCATCAGCAGATTTGCCCATTGATGAGTTTATAGCTAATGTGACTTTGGGAGGCGAGGTGTGGCTGGAGGAGGAAGGTCATGGGGCCAGGCCCTGGGAAGGTCTGTCTCCCTCCTCCTCCCTTGATCCCTCTCAGCTTCTGATGCTGTGAGAAGTTTCTCCGCTACCAGGTCCCTCCGCCTTGCCTCCCTGCCTTGAATCCCTTTGACAGTGGACTGAAACCTCTACAAACCATGAGCCAAAATAAACCTTTCTTCCTTGGAATTGTGATTTTGGGTATTGTATTCCAATATTAAGAAAATAACTAAGACAAATATCAACAGAAACATATAGCAAATTCCATGTAGTACATTTTCTGGCTCGAGATATTCGAGATGGGTTTCTGTCACCTGCAACAAAGATTTCGGAAACAACAAAACAAGAATGCAATGAAATGGGGAGAGTCATATTATTTTCAAAAGGAAATAACAGTGCCTAACAGACAATGCCCTCGAGCTGTTAAAATGTCAGCATTGTGACTACCACACAGTAGCAAGTAAATCACAATCCTGGAGTGCTTTGTCCCTCCCCATAAAATATTCTCCCAAAATAAGATACTCATCGTACAGTGAGGTCTTTACAAAATTTCTTATACTGCAGGATGCTCTCTCAATTATTTCAGCTTCAACAGCAAAGTAACATTGGCTGAAATTACATCAGACTTGAAGTAACTGATTTTAAGCCAGGTGTGGGGGTATACACCTGTAATCATGGCATTTGGGAGGCTGAGACAGGAGGATCAGAGTGGGCTAGAGGCCAGCCTGGGCTACAGAGTGAGACTGTGTCTCAAAAAATGAAAAAGAAAAAAGAAAGAAGGGGGGGAAGAGAGAGAGAGGGAAAGAAGGAAGGAAGGACTTTAAAAATTCATTAAGAGGCAGAGAAACTTAATAGACTTAGCCCTGTAAGCAGGCTCTTGAGAATAGCTTTATAGTACATGATTACAAGACAGAAATTATAAATAGAATACAATCTCCAGTGTCACCCTTTGACCAAATCAAACAATATTATAACACAAACAAGAGAAGGGAAAGATCGTGTCACATGGAAAACTTTCATAAGTCGTTCAAAAAGTTCTTCTCGGGATAAAAACCACACTAACATTGAAGAATGATGGAAAGAATTTAAGTAAAATAATCTCATGAAATGTAAGGGTATGAAAAAAGTATTTCTATGTCAATATATTATTTTATATAAAATGTGATATTTAGGTGACTAATCAACCACATATCACAGGCATAAATTACCTATTTTATTTGAACTTAAAAGAGTTTATATATTCAAATTGGTCACAAAATACCATGTTTGTTTGCTCTCAATGAAAAATGAAAAAAAAACTAGTTTTGGGACTGGTCTATATTCAGACATATGTAACATCAAAATGAAGAAAGATCTAATATTATCAAGATCTTGGTTACTAAAGTCTAGTCTTTCCCTTTCATTTTTACACTCAGTTTTTCAAAGGTAGGGGGACAATTTCAGAATCCTTAAAGTATTTTGTTTTCTTTTCCCCTCTCAAAATATATTCAGGGAAAAAACTACCTCACTGGATCCTTATTACATCTCAGGTGCCAAGGAAGGGTCTGATTGTCGGAATGCTCTCAACAGTAATTGATAAATTATTATTTAGCCAAAACTTCTGCTTCCCTGAATGCGGAACAGGAAAATAAATGGATCCCTCCTCCTGCGACCAGCACAGGAGTCAACACGGTGCTATCCACAGGCCAGTGCAGCTGGTTGCAGACAGTGCCAATGCCGCCCTTACCAGTGGGGACCCACTTTGCCACCGTGAACTTGATGAGAATCTTCTGAAAGAATGCAGCACAATCAGCAAAATACAGAGCCAGTTACCTGCAGCCCATTAGTTCTCTTTGTAATCTTTTTATTAGCGAGTGTGATAACGATCACATTGCTCACAGGGGGTTGGACATGGACATAGCACGACTTAATTCTTTTCTTCACTCCTCCTCCTCCTTTTCCCCACTCCCTCCATTTTTTTTTTTAAACCAGGAATTGAACTCAGGACCTTGCACTTGCCAGGCAGGTGCGTACGCTGCTGAGCTGTATGCCCAGGCTCCCTCCATTTCTCGATCCCCTTCATTTGTACAAAAAATCTATCACCCTCTTTGCTATTATCTACCTTTCATTTTGCTTTTTAATTGATTTATACTTTGGGTTTCCCATATAAGAGAAACCATGTAATATTAGAGCTTGAGTGTCTGATTTACTTCACTTAATATGATGGTTTCAAGGCCCGTATGTGGCAAGGTGTTGAATAACACAGAGGGTTTATTTTCATTTCCACAGGGATGTATAAAACGAGACCAGCAAACAACTTTGCTGACCAAAGACCATGCAGGAAATGGAGGAAACTTTCCTGAATTCAAACACAGCACATCAAAAGGCAGTGTAGAATTCTACCTGCATGCAATACATTCCTGAAAGACAACCAAGAGATAGGAAGTTAACTGAATAATGTCAGGATGCCACCAAGTCACTGGCAGTGAAACTGAACTCTGAAAGAGGGAGGTGGAGAAGAACTCTGGTGGATTTAACCCTAACGGAGCAGCTGGTCGACCCATGCATCTGCTGACTGTGCGGGCGCAGGGCCGAGGCTCAGCATACGTGTGTGGACTTCACGTTGAACAAAGACTTTTTCTAGAATATTCAGCAGGTTAGACCCATAATTTCTCAACTGTTTCTTTTTTTTTAAATCCCCATTCTGAGAGTTTCTTAAACTACTGTAACAGGAAAGAACAAAATGGTGTCGGATCTGTTTATCTAAGCCCATTTGACCAACAAGAATACTGATTCTTTGGTAGGGGGAGCGGTACATGGGGTTGAACCCAGTGCCCTCACACTGAGCTATATCCACAACTCATTTTGTATTTTCTATTTTGAGACAGGGTTTCACTATGTCACTAGGTTGCCCAGGCTAGACTTGAACTTGTGATCCTCCTGCTTCAGCCTCCCAGAATGCTGGAATTACAAGCCTGTGCCACCAGCAATCCCTAGAGACTGGCTCATGGATATTAATATTCTTTAACAGGCTTCTATCAATTACACTGTTCTCCACATCATCGTGGATCCCTCACCTCCCCCAGGTTCCACTTCACAGATCCCAGACAAGAAAGAAACGGAAGGAAGTAATTACAGTCATGTCAGGGGGGAAACACAGAGAACTGTCACCAGGCACAGATGTGGGCAGGGACAGGATTGTTCGTGTAGCTTACAGGGAATGACTCAAGCCTTTAAAAATCCAGGCTACCACTCAACAATGCACACATACATAATACAGCATGTGTGTGTGGTAAACACATACCATTTTTATTTGTCAATTAAAAATAACATTTAAAATACTGGATAAAAATTTTAATGCAAGTTGAAAAATCAGCACTAAAAAGTGCACAGTTCTTCTATCCACCAATAATGAACTTACCGAGAAAGAAATCAGGAAGACAATTCCACTTACAGTAGTTAAAGTAAAACAAAATAAAATACTAAGGAGTCAACCTAACCAAAGAGCTGAAAGACCTTTATAGTGAAAATTAAGGGGCCCTGAGGAAAGAAACTGAAGAAGACGCCAGGCATGGTGGTGCACACCTGTAATTCCAGTGCTTAGGAGACTGAGGCAGGAGGATCCCCATGAGTTCGAGGCCAGCCCAGGTTAAATAGTGAGACCCTGTCTCAAAAACTGAGAGAGAAGCCAGGTGTGATGGCACATGCCTGTAATCCCAGCACTCGGGAGGCTGAAGCAGGAGGATCATTTTGAGTACAAGACCAGCCTGGGTTACAAAGTGAGTTCAAGGCCAGCCTGAACTGCATAGTGAGACCATGTCTCAAAAAAACAACAGAGAGAGAGAGAGAGAGAGAGAGACAGAGAGAGACAGAGACAGAGACAGAGACAAAGAGACAGAGAGAGAAACAGACAAAGACATCAGAAAATGGAAAGATTTTCCATGTTCATTGATTGGCAGAATTAACATTGTTAAAGTGGCCATATTACCAAATTTAGTGCCATTCCCAAATTCTAATGATATTCTTTACCAAACTAGAAAAAAATACTACAATTCGTATGGAAACACAAAAGACCCAGAATAGCCAAAGCAGTCCTGAGCAAAATGAGGCATCACAATTCCTGATTTCGAATTATTCTACACAGCAATAGTAATAAAAGCAGCATGGTACAGGCACAAAAATAAACACATAGACCAAAGGAATAGAAGACAAAACACAGGAACAAATCCAAAACACTACAACCATCAGATTCTGTACAAAGCAGCCAAAAATATGCTTTGGCAAAAACCCAGCCTTTTTAACAAATGGTGATGGGAAAACTGAATACTCATATGTAGAAGACTGAAACGAAATCCCTGTCTCCCACCCTATGTAAAAATCAATTCAAAATAGCCAATAGAGAAACACTAATAAACACTCCACTGAGATTCCAGCAGAAAGGTTATCATTAAGAATAAATAAATT
>RJWM01034696.1:0-19429 GCA_004363535.1 Dasyprocta punctata | reverse complement strand
CACGCGACCCACCTCTGCACAGACGGGGTGGATCCCGATGGTGCTGTCCAGCTGCCTCTTGGTCAGCCCGCACTTGAGTGCAGCTGCGAAGCCCTGAGTGACTTCTCCGGCGTTGGGCCCCAGTATGTGGAAGCCCACGACGCGCTCCTGTGGCAGAAGAGAAAGTGCTGTCAGCCACTGGTTTTCTCCTCTCCTCCCATTGGCCCGAATGCTTCCCAGAAATGGGCCCAGACCCTGCGGACGTGATCACGGGAAGCCTCTGCGCACCTTGAGACCCCGCAGGCAGTGCGGAGCCGCATGGCCTGGGCGGAGGGGACCAGAGATGCTGCGGGTGGTGACAGGGAGACACAAGAAGGAAACTCACTCCTTAACCACCCAAGTGTCTCGGTAGTAACTGTGACACCTCAAAGCAGTGGCTCATACTAAACAGATCCCTAGCTCAAGGCTTGCGGGCAGAAAGAGCCGTCAGCTACCAGGAAGACCCTTAAAACACTTCCCACAGCAGCAGGACACGGCTGGCAGCTCTGAAACACGTCGGGGAATTATTTTGTACAAACTCTAAATCGCAAACTCAGGCTGCATCTGCCAAGAGCAGAGGACCCCGGGCCGTGCTGCCCTCCATCCGCGGACCTCTTTCCAGAGCCACCCTGACCACACCAGACAGGCCCGGCCGCCTCCGGTCAGCCAGTGTAGGCCCCTGGGAGTGGAACCTAAGTGACGGTGGCTTCCTGGAAACGGCTGGAAAGGCCACTCTGCTGCCAAAGCGCGAGCACAGGCTGCGTGGTGGAGAGTCGGGGGCTCTGGGAATGGGTAAGGGACAGTGCATGGGGATTACTGCAACGCATTACAAAAGTACTGGGCTTACAGGACATAGCATTGGAAAAGCTAAAAATAAAAAATAGTAAGGTGCAAGGTTCTAACTACTGAGACCGATATTCTTAATTAAAACACAACAGGCCCTGGTGTTTTAAAAACATGAACAAGACTGTCCTGCATCTGGGGAAGCGAAGGGCCACAAGACAGAACAGCCCGCTCACTGGCCTGGGCTCTGCATGGCCTGGAATTGAACCGCAGTTCTGCCGCCAGCTGGGTGGGTGAGGGGCACAGCCACCCGACTTCCCTGTGCCTTGGCTTTTCCAGCGGTAGGAGGGGGAGAGCAGGGCCGCACGCCTCACAGCACGGCGCGAGGGCGAAGTCGGTCAGTGCTCCTTCATGTGTCAGTAAGCTGACCCAAGTCCGTGCGGGTCTGTGCGTGCCAAGCGCTCAACGCACCACGAGCTCCTGTAAGTGCGTCCGTGCTGGCCGGCCCCCACAGGACGCAGCTCTGCGGCAGACGCGGCACAGCCAGTAAGGTCCCTGCTTCTGAGTGGGGGCTTTCTCCCTGCCTTTATGCTTTCATTAGATATTGTAAGAAAAGAAGAGAAGAAAAGGTAGCAGCGATAAACGGAGTTAAATACTACTTAAAACCCACAAGACCCGGCAGGCAGCGCCGGGGGAGCAGGGAAATCCTGGCTGCAGTGTTCCCGGTAGGACAGCTAGCGACGCCGTTCAAATGCACACTAGAAGCTGAGCACACGCCTGTTCCCAGCACTTGGGAGGCTGAGGCATGAGGAATGCCGTGAGTTCAAGGCCAGCCTGAACTACAAAGTGAGACCCTGTCTCAAAGAGACCAAGGAAACAAAGAAATAAAATTCAATACACACTAGAGCACTGGGGAAGAGGACAAAGTAGCCAGAGTTCAGATGGATTTGCTTGGCACGGTGCGGGCTTCTGAGGGTCCCTGAGCACCCTGTGAAATTCGGTCTCCCCAGAGGCTGGGGACGGTCACCACAGTGAGCGCCGACCTACCCGCCTGTGTCCAGGCACAGCTGCAAGGAGAAACCGTGCCTTCTGCAGGGGCACCGCTCCTCACAGCTCACCCTGGTAGGTTCATTAAGGGCCCCAGTGACGACAGGGGCTTTTGCAGAGGATCCAAGGAGCTGTGTTCTAAAACCCTCCGCCCCACACTACCAACCTGCAGCTGTGCTTGTGTCTAGAGCAGGATTTTCTGCACAGGACATGTGGCTTATTTATATTAAGTTTCAAGATTTAAAAACAAATTATTAGGCTTTTGACATAGGGATTCTTTAGCATTGTTTATGTTTTCACTGAGGGCATTTTTAAAGGTAATCTGAGCCAGACATGTGATGCATGCCTGTCACCCAAGCACTCAGAAGGCTGAGGCAGGAGGATTGTGGTGAATTCGAGGCCAGCCTGGGCTACACAGTGAGTTCAGGGCCAGCCTAAACTACACAGCGAGACCCTGTCTCAAAAAAAAAAAAAAAAAAAAAACATTAATATGCTCACAAGTAAAGGGCTCAGTTACATGCCAAGAAAGGGGAGCGAGGCGAACGTGTGCCCCGGATGACACCGTGCAACGTGTCTCCCACTGAGCCGCAGCGCCAGGTCGCTTGTACCCTGCTTACCTGGCCCCTCGCACTGTGAGCAGAAGCAGCTGGCCGCAGGCGCGGTCACCAGGCTGCACGCAGCAGACAGGAGCCTTGTGCAGGGCCCCTCCGGCCACGGCTTCCACCCGGGCCAGCTGCTGCGGCCCCCACCGGCACCATGCCTGCTCCTCCGGCTGCTCGCTGTCTGCAGACAGCCTGGGACACGCAGACCCAGGAAGCTCCCGGGCTCCCACCCCGGCCAGTGCCCACTGTGTGCAGGTGGCGCGTGGGGCCTGCGCCAGGCTATGCCCTCTGTGACGCCTACACGGCGGGCAGCCTGGCAGGGGACATCCCAGGGAAGGGCTGCAGGACGCCGCGTGGTTACGACAGCTTCACACGGCACGCTAGCCTGAGTGGCCAGGGCGGGAGGGGTGCAGCCGCACTTACGCTGTCCTGAAGATTGCACACTATCTTCGCGTAGCATTTGTTGAGGTCTCTTGATGGAACTGTCCATTCCAACGGCCAAAAGAAACTGTGGTAGACCTAGGGAGACACGGGGCAGGCGCGTGACTTCTGGGGTACGCTGTGGACCCACGACACGAGGGCCACGTGCGGGCCCTGGAGAAGTCAGGCTTCCTCCAGCAACACAAGTTGGGGAATAAACAGGACTTGGCCAAAGGTGAATGGCTGCGAAGGCCTCACTGCCAGGCACTGTTGCTATAAGCTCATCCCTTAATTACATCTCCACTTCAAGAGCAAATTCTAAGGAATAATGCCAAGGAGTAACAGAATGAAAGAGAACAGCCAGGTAATTACTGCCCTGCCGTAGACATAACACGAGGAACTCAACACCATCTTATTACCTGACAGGAGTGACAACTTGAGGAAAGAAACAAACGGTGCCAGGAACAAGCACAGCAAGCAATTATCTCGGTCTCTTGCTCTGTGCCTGCAAACGACACTGCCTCCTGTGGCTTTATTCACCAAGGACACCGCAAGGAGACAGGGAGGGAGGGAGGGAGGGAGGACGGGCAACTTCCTGATGAGTTCACTTCAACACACACCACCGCTGCCTCTTAAACGCATGCTGCTGGGCCGGGGATTTAGTTCGGTGGCATAAGCACCTGCCTGGCAAGCGTAAGGTCCTGAGTTTGATCCCCCCTACCAAAAAAAAAAAAGCATCCTGCTGCTACTGTCAGTGTTCTGTGTAAAATTGTTTTTAATAAATGTGCATTACAAAATTTAATGTATGATACTGCAGTATCACAATGATTACATAGGAAAGAGTAAAAAGATTACTCCAACTGCTTACAATTCCTGGGTTACAGATGAAAATTTCATCAACTCAAACATTACTTTTGTAATGAAAGTGATAGGTTTTAAAGAAGTTAAAAATGATCTGTCAAACACGATCTATTCAAAAACTTAAAATGTAAATAACCTTTGAAAGGCAATCTATCCTCAAACTAATTAGAGAAATGGACAATGAACTATAAAGATATTCACTAATCTATTTATAACTGTAGAAAACTATACACAACCTAAGAATCACTTAACAAATTATCCCTAAAAAGAACTATGACACATTTTTTTTTAAATGGTATTTTTAGAGAATTAAAGGACGAAGGAAAACGTTCACAACATGACATCAATGAAGGGCAAAATGCTGCAGGTAACTTAATCACATTTTTAAAAATTCAAGTGCATGTAGTTACACAAAACTAAAACACAACACAATATAAAAACGTGTATGGGTTGAGCATGCCTAATACAAAAATTAAAAATCTAAAATGCTCAATATCCAACGATTTAAAAAGTGTACTGGTAAGGGGTCACTAGCAGAAAACTCCACACCTGACCTCTAGGACAGGCTGAAGTCCAGACACAGACAAATTAAAAATACTGTACCAGACACCCTTCACACTGTGTGAGACAAACGGATTTCCCATTTAGTTTTGGTGCAATCCCAAAATATCGCATTGCATAGATGCAAATATTCCAAAAGCAAAAACAAACAAATCTGAACCCCAAAACACTTCTGGTCTGAAGCATTTTGCACTACTGGATACTCAACCTACAAAATTACTTAGAAAATAAAAAGCCTAAAAGGAAATATGCAAAAAACATTAACAGCAAGTATCTTTTGTATTAAGTTTTCTTTTTGATGTTATCCAAATTCTTCCAACGTTTTATAGCGAAAGTATACAATAAAAAGTCAGGCGTGGTGGCGCACTCCTGTAATCCCAGCACTTGGGAGACCGAGGCAGGAGCATCAGTACAAATTCAAGACCAGCCTGGACTACAAAGTGAGCCCAAAGCCTGCCTGAACTGCATAGGAAGACCCCATCTTAAAAAGACATTTAAAAAAAAAACAAAAACAAAAAAAAAACTGTGTTCCCAGGAGACTAAAATGACATGCTAATATAGCAGTGTAACAGGAAAAGAATTATACCATATTTAAAATAAGTTTTTGTATCATAAAATTGACTTTTATTCAGAAGGTTTTATTGGAAGTTTTTTCTCCTAAATGATTTAAAAGGCAGCAATAGTTGTGTGTACACATCTCCCTTGACTACAATAGCTAAGAGGTGAGTGGGAAGTTGGTATAAATTAGACTGCAATGTTAGAAGCAAAACAATTTATTACCTACAGTCAGAGTGGTAGCACTAGAGCTAATTTTTAGTTTTCCTCTCACTTTTGGTATATTTTTCATATTTTAACAATATTGTTTTTACTATTAAAAGAAACTAATACAAGTGATTTCAAAAAGCAGAAGGAATTATTTACCGAGTCAGCTGAAAAATTTAGAAAATGAAAGGTAAATCAGATAAAATTATCTTATCAGTGTTAAATTTCCTGAAAATGCTGAGCATACTGTGCTGTGTAGAAAAATGTCCTTGTTCATACTAAACACACACTGAAGTAATACAGGTATAAAGGAGCGTTTGTCTCAGTCTCTCATGGCTCAGAGGGAAATAAATACAGACAGAGACACAAAGAGGAAAATAGAAACACAGATAAAACACGTAGGCCAAGTGTGACACCTGGATCTGGACACTGGTTGCGAGGAAGCCCCCTGCACTATTTTTCAACATTTCTGCACACTTAAAATTACTTCCAAATTTTGAAGAAAAAACATCAGTAACACAGGAGAAAAGAAAGGAAGGAGAACTTGCCTCAACATTCTCCTCCCCAAACCTCTCCACCGCTTTCTCCTCGGAAAGGCCGCAAGCACCGTATTCTAGCGGAGTGAACACCGTGGTCGGGACGTTTTCATAGTCACACTGTTCCAAAGTAGAGGAAAAGAATCAGGACAGGCAAACTGGGAACTCCCAAAACATAAAAGGGTTTATTTTTAAAAGGTTCAAAGTTGGGAGAGGAAAGCAGATAATTTTTAACCACAAGTACATAAAATTATAACCTCAGGTTTAACAGATTACACTGAGAACTATCAACTTATGTGAAAGTCTCCATAGAAGTCTAAGGACTGATTATGAAAAGATTCCTCTGACTTTTTTTGTTTTGTTTTTGTTTTTCAGACAGAGTTTCACTATGTAGTTCAGACTGGCCTTGAACTCAAGAGATGCTCCTGCCTCAGCCTCCCACCACCATGCCCAGCTCCTATGGTTTTTCTTTCCCTCTCCCAGATGAGGTCACCAATAATGACCACTTTTTCTCCTCTAATAAAACAGCAAAAAACAATGGAGGAGCTTTAAAAATGAGTAACTGGACGTGGTCCTAGAACACACACATACTTCCAACGTACTGTCACACAGACATTGAAGTGACAATGAAAGCCACAGAAACATTTTATCATGTTACAACCTAAAGTAACTCCAGGTGCCAAGTAAATTTTACCAGTACCACTGTGGGAAGGTTTCACTATTGTAGCCAACTGAAAGCAACTCTTGATGATTTATACTCAAGGAAAATGGCACAAAGTTCTTTTAACCAGTGCATTCATAACCCCTTTAAAAAAATAACACGGGTCTGTTCATTCTCCTCTTGTCATCTTGTCCTGTGCAACGTAACGGCTTTGGTTTCCTACAGTGACTGAGAAACCACTTTACTACATCAGTGTCAGCACACAGCATTTTCCACATCCCAAGAGCAAAAGGTTAAAAAAAAAGCAAAGGGCAAGGAATAAAGGCTGACCATACCAACACCTTTACCTGCTCTCCGAATCCTTTCACAGCCTACACAGGTGCCAAAAAGATTTAGAAGATTATACGTTTCATGGCAATGATGAAACTGATGGGAAAATGCAATGACTTAAATGAGCAGCCTGTTTTTATTCCTAGTGTGACTTCAGAAGTAACGATTTTCACAGGGAGAAACAAGTAGCAGTCTTCATGTGTTATCTGGAGTACAGTTAATAAAACACACCTATGATGTCACAACCAAAATAATAAAATTATTCAAAATTTCCCAACTGTGCTCCTCTAGATAGGGAACTGAGTGGTTGTTTTTTTTTTTTTTTTTTTGCAGCACCAGGGATTGAACTCACCACCTTGCGCCTGTCAGACAGGCACTTAAGTCACTGAGACAAACTCTGGGCCCTGGTTTTTTGAGGCAGGGTTGCACTACGCAGCTCAGGCTGGCCTTGTGCTGGCGTTGTAGCCCAACGCAGCCTCTAACTCATAATGCTCCTCCTACCTCAGCCTCCCGAGTGCTGGGATTAAAGCCGTGCGACACCACGCCCAGCTCAGAGAGTGTTATTTAAAAGGGTATCTTAAGCTAGGCACAGCAGCACACCCTATAATCCCAAACCCTGGGAGGTTGAGGCAGGAGGACTGTGAGTTCAAGCCCAGCCTGCAGAATGTAACGAGACCCGGTCTAGACAAGACACCCACAATGGCTGGAGATAGCTTGGCGCAAAGGCCGAGTCGGATTCCAGTACCGCAGAAGTACAAAGCTGCCTTAGCAGGAGGCCCTCACCCACCTTGACGGTGGAGCCACCGTAGAGCCGCTGGGCCAGCAGCCGCCCTGCCTGGATGGCCACGGGGGTGAGCTCCAGCTTGCCCTCCAGGATGTCACCAATGGCGTAGATATACGGCACGTTGGTCTGTTCCTCGTCTGTGACCGGGATTTTTCCAGTCCTGCAAATGCACGCAGTTAAAAATCACCAAGTAGCACTGTTAACTCAGGAGACCCAAATCCCCTCTCCCCCGAGGAGGCCCCCACACGGACCTAACCTGAGTGACTATCGCATTTCAACGAGGACCAAGAGCTCAGGGGAGCCAAGGTGCTCACTGATCATTCTGGCCATTATTTGGAAAATCAAAGTAAGAAAACTACAAGGAATCTTACAATATATGGATAAAAGTGACACCTGGGGTTCAATCCCCACTATAAAGGAAAATAGAGCAGTGAAAATTCTCAATTATAAAAACCAACAAAACTAACCCCAAACAGGAAATATGAACACGAACGGCACTGACAAGGGTTTTCTAAGCCCAAAGCAGGAATGCGGGCTCTAAAAAACTAAAGCCTAAGACTCCAGACCAGTCAGTGCTGCAGGGTACTGAGACAGCACCGAAGGGGACACGGTCTTTTCTTCTTCCTTACTTCTCATTGATCTTCACCCCCACGGTTTCTAAGCCAATGTTTCTTGTACAAGCATCTCTTCCTATTGCCAGCAACACCTGGAAAATGAATTACCAAATATTAATCTAACGGAAACCCTTGCAGGAGTCATTTAATCATATTTTTCTGATTACTAAGCTAATCTAACTTCATTTTCCAGACCTGGAAGTAAAAAAGTTAAAAACACATAGAAAGCTTTAATTGTTCTGTTTTTTAAAAAATCCTTTTCCACCTCTCACGGAGACAAGGGGAGTTAACGCCTTAATAAACCCAGCCCAGCTCACAAGGACTGCGTAGCCAGGGTGCAATCAAGTAGTTCTCCCAGCAGTGCGCTGGGGACAGGAGCCAGGGACACGGGACGGACACGCTGTGGCCCATCCACGCCTCCTGGGCTTCTCCCCACTCCTGACAAGTGTTACTTTGAATCGCAGTACAGAAAGTCTGCAGCCATCCTCATTCCCAAACAAACGGCACTATCAGGGGTAGGAGATCATCTTAGAGCGGGCACGGCGCCTGCGTGGCCCAGAAACTGCGGCTGTTCCGAGCCAGAACAGACGCCCCAAGCCCGCGCCCGCCTCCTGCTGAGGCCCGGCCTGTTCCTCACCGTGTTGTACTCCCCTTCGACGATCTCCTCGCTGTGCGTGGACTTCGCGGTCACCTTCAGGCGGCCTGGGGTCCCTGCTTCAATTTGTTCAACCTGCAAAAGTGACAAAGTTTGGCTCTGAAACAGAAATACTATCGAAGAGGACAGCTGCAGCTTTGTATCTCTGCGATCCGAGCTGGAACAGGAATCTGGCCGGCAGGGGCCTTTCTGTCCCTCCCACTCCTCGCCTGAACAGTATCAGGGTGCTGAGTGAGTCTTCGGGGGATCTTATTCCTTCTCACTGCCTAATGTTATCCGTTAGAGGGCCTTTTATCAAACAGCTCTTAAACAGTTGAATTCAGAGAGAAAAGTGGGAAGAAGAAAGACGCAAAGGCACCAAAATCCCTAACGTCAAACCCACGCGCGGCAGCCCCAGGACCTTCCTCACAGTCCACCCGGAACCGCTAATCACACACAGCCGCTGCTGCACCAAATCAGACTCCTCCTGCCTGCGCCCTGACGGTCAGCACTCCTGATGGCGAAGGCGCTGAGAAAAGCCACAAGTGAGCTGAACACCCGCTTCTAAGCCCCGAAGCCCAGTAGGTGTGGTTAGCACAGGCCCAGGCGCGCAACCGTGCCACACGGGGGCCCACGCCCAGGACACAGGGACACGGTCGCACGGCACGGGGGCCCAAGCCCGGGACACAGGGACACCGTCACACTGCACGGGACCTCCCGCGTGGCCGCCCGCTCTGGTCTGCGGCCACCCTTCCCTCTGGGTAGCAGGCAAAGCAGGCATTTTCATAAACTGTTTTCACAGTGAGACAAATAAAATTGCCAGAAATGTTCACTCTGCCTTTCAAACAGAACCGCTGTGGTCTGGGAACGCCATTAAGGGTCATTTTAGTTTTGACACCAATAAGCAGTGCACATCTTCTTGAACCCCTTTTGTTTTATGCAGTGGAACCTCTTTGAACATGCTGGACGTCTTTCCTGTCTCACCTAAGACACCCCGCTCTCTAGAGAGGAGGTGAACCGGCCTGAGGCTCAGATCCACTTCCCAACAGCAGGGGGGCCCTGGCCCCTCTCCCTTCATTCACTTCTGGGTTCGGGCTGGCCGAGAGCAGCCTGTCCCCTCTCCCTCTCCCTCCCCATGCAGCCCGGGTTTTCACAGGGGCTCACAGCTCACTCGCACGCTCTCTCGTTTATGTTTATACTGGAAGATGTTCTCCTCCTGTCAGTACCGCATATAGATACACAGCTGCTGTTTGTATGAAACACATCTATATTTCCATATATACTTCTATCTAGTATATACAGTTTACATGTAACAGATAGATAACTGTGGTCTCACGATCACTGCTCTAATACAGACAGAGCGTCTCTACTCCCTGAAAAACAGCCGCAATAAACAAGCGCTGGTAACAACCGCTAAATCCACACTTCAACCTGCAGCGCCAGCAGGGGACAGGTTCCCGTCCGAGTCACCCGCGCCAGCTGCCCCTGCGTGAGTGTTACTTAACACACTGCTCGCAAGACCTCTCGGGACGCCCCCATCCTTCCCACTTTACCAGTGACCAAGGCTGACTCTCACTAGATCACATGGCAAGAAACTGGCAGGAAGGTACCCAACTCCAGATCAGACCGACCCCCAAACTATACCCTCACCTCTCAGCATTAAGAAATTCATGGTCGTGCAAATAACCTACGTTAACTTACTGAGAGGAAAAAGAGAACACTTAGCTAACGCTTCTAAACCGTGACACAGCAGCCTCACCACTCCGTGCACCGAAGGACAGCGCTGGTCCTACAGTGTAATACTAAGTGATCCACTGTCACTCTTCTGTATCAAAACATCGGTGCTAAGGCTCACACTACCTCAGATAGAACTTGGGAAAGTTTAGGCGATGAAAAGTGAGCAAAAAAGCCAGCCCACTAACAAAATGAGGTCACTGTTGTTCCTGGGAAAGCTGGAATTATACACAACACCCATGTCACCGACACCACATATCCAGGGGAAAAAACCAGGCTAGTCTTGAATTCTTCTTCCAACCTCTGGGACTTGGAGAGTAGACCAAAGACGGTACAAACCAATGTCTACGGGAATATTAGACAGCAAAGAAGCAGTGAGAACAGGGACAAAGGAAGGGATCACGGCTCTGTCCCAAAAGCCAAGCCCATGCGTTGGTGCACGCCAGCGAGGAACCGCAGGGTCCCGAGGGTGTGAGGCTCACAGGGTGCTCCCACAACACAGGCTCCCGTCTTCCGCCGATCAAGCACGCAGAATGGACAAATTTGCAGATGGCGCCACTTACTTTAATTGGCACGAACTGCTTGATGAACTTGATGCCATGTTCTTCCATGTGTTCGCCGATTTTGTTGGCCATGTCCTGGTCGAATCCTCTGAGGAGGATGGACCGCACCATAACGGTGACGTCCAAGCCAATGCCGGCCAGGAATCCGGCACATTCCAAGGCCACGTAGGACGCTCCCACCACCAAGGTCTTGCCCGGGCAGTAAGGCAAGGAGAAAAGATCGTCGCTGAAAATCAATGGGGGCAGGGGAGTAAGACATTCGCGTATCAAAACGACTGAATGGAAGGAGACAGGTTCACTTTTATAAGAACAAGAAACTTTAAGTATTATTATAAACATGCAATTAATTACCCACACACACACAACACAAAGAAGTCCTGAGAAAGCATTAGATAGTTTCTTCCTTTGCTTGCCACTCAATGGCTTTGGGGAAGGATCAAAGGCTTTTTAAGCCGCCCAGGTTATGGTGTTTTGTTACTGCAGCCCACAGCCCGAGACGGAAGTGACAGCGACTGCCATCTGAGCCATCCCTGGGTGAGCCCAAAGGACGGAACCATTTTACTGCAGAGGCAGCCTGACGGAGACTGATGCACAATCCAAAACTCCTAGGCAAATAGCATCAAGAGGGCCACCTACCAACAATCCATGATAATGACTTCGTAATTTTTTTTTTTTTGGTACCAGGGATCAAACTCACAACCTCACACCTGCCAGGCAGGCACTTACACCACTGAGTTAAATCCCCAGCCCTTGACTTCGTAATTAACAGCGTCAGCTCTGCTGTTACTTGGTTGGCAAAAGGAAATCACAGCAAATCCCCTTGCTTGATGTGCAAAAGACCCCTCTACAGGACAGCAGTGATTAGGGACCCGGGTCCGACAAACTGAAATGAAAAGCCTTTCTCTAATTCTCTCTGTGTCCACTTTGAAGTATAAAAGAGAAACGCAATGTTGGTTTTGCAAAACTAAACGTAAACACACCCGTGCCACACTTGTCACCCAAAATGCCTGTGGGCGCCATCAGTGCGCAGGCACCGGGCACTTCCCTAACCACACCAGCACACCTCAAATCCACGGATACACCTGTATGCCAGTGGGTTGGCCATGTATCGACATTAACTCTCTGTGTAGAATAACCAGTGTTTACAGTTTTGAATTTTTAAAATCTTCTCTTAAAATATTTGAAGAATCAGACTAAGTGGGCTTGAAGAAAAGAGCAAACTCCACCTTGGGCTTCTTCTCGCCCTGTTCTCGCCTTACCTGCTAATACAGTACTCCTTGTCGCCAGGGATGCCCAGGTAGCGAGGTCTTTCACCAGTGGCAATGAGAAATCGCTCTGCCGAATAAATTTTTTCTTTGCCCTTATTATTCGTTGCCTACAGAGAAACAAATGTGTCGACTTCAGTTAAGTATTCCTTAAACTAACCGTAAGCTTAGAGTTAACACAGGCTTTTCTGCACACTGTTTTATCTGATCCTTGTCGCAGGGTGGTAATATGAGAGAGGGGGCTGGGCCGCGAACGGACCACGGACCTGCTCAAGGTCACGATGCCCGCTGAGCCTCAAAGTCAGCTGACCCGGTCCAGGGCACTGCAGTCCTCCCCCACCCCCACCCCTCAGGAGGCCACGCAACAAGGCGTCATGGCCAAACCGCTAAGCCCGAGTCTGGGTCACGGTGGCCACTGATTGTAATTGTAATACTTTGAGATACTATTTCTCCTCTAGCAGGAACCCCCCAAAAGGAAGAAAACCACACAGGATGTGAGGCTGACCTTAATCCTGTGAGGACCAATGAACTGGCCGTAAGCGTTCTCGTAGACGACCTTCTTCTCCCGGAGAGCGACGCGGTAGCCCCAGTTCAGAGAGCCGATGTGGTTCTGCACGGCTTCCGTCATCTTCTCCCAGTCATGTTTAACTGCAAGGGAAGACAAGACAGGACATTCAAAACCCACGTTTCTCGGCAACTACTCATCCAGGTACCGCGAGCACAGCTTTCCAGTCCACAGGAGTAAGTCCTTCAAGTTGAGCACAGAAGCTATATTTTGTTTTGTTTTGTTTTTGGGGGGCAGGTCTGGACTTTTTGAGACAGGACCTGCCCCCTCGCTATGCAGTTCAGGCTGGCCTTGAGCTCATTTTGTAGCCCAGGCTGGTCTCGAACTTGCAATGTTCCTCCTGCCTCAGCCTCCCAAGTGCTGAGATTACAGGCATGTGCTACCACACCTGGCATAAAATAAATGTTTGTCCTTTTTTTTTTTTGGTACCAAGAATTGAACTCAGGACCTCACACTTGCCTGGCAGGCACTTGCCAAACAGGCACTGAGCTGTATCTCTGGCCTTAAGCTACATTTTTCACCTTCACTATTCTTTGGCTATTGGAAGATATTCATATGATTAGCACAATCTTTTCTGGAAATTCTCAAGACTGAACCAGCCAAAATACACACACACACACTTTTCTCCATATCTAGAAATGAAGTGGAATTTGCCTGGGTTGTATTTGTAACAATCTCTTGAGAGAGTCCCATGTAGCCAAGTACAGTTACAGAGCTAGTGACTGCGTTCCTGTGGCAACTGGCACCAAGGTCCCCGCGGGCCTGCCGATCTTGTGGTAAACAGTTTTCCTGGCTGCAGTGAACTTGTCTATGGAGCTGGGTCCATGTGACACACGCGTGGCCCTTGAAGCCTCAGACACTGTCTGCATGCTACAGGAAGAGGTAGAGGATTTCCAGCGTCTATCTTACGGCCCCCGACCCCTTGTCTCACCAGTCACTAGAACATTTATCACCTGTCGCTAAAACACTGAATTTCAGAACGTGAATGGGGGAGAATCAGCCTCCTGTCACTCACTGGCTGACAGATCACTAACCATGACCAAACAGTGAGGACACAGACGAACTACACTCTGCTGGTGCACGCAAGACAGGTCCTGGGGACCTGTGGTGTGGAAGCAGGGAAACCTCCAGAGGCCCAGTTTCCCTCACAGAAACGAGGACTGTGACGTGCAGGTTCAGTGGGTAAGCAGCCGAGCCACACGGCAAACGGTGAAACCAGGCCTACGAGAGCCAACAGCCACCCCACGAGCACAAGGTCAGCATAAAGACTGATGCTGACCATGGGTATTCAGTCCATGCAACCATGAAATGGAAAATGTTAGCACTGAGGCAAACCTGAAGGAATGACGTCAGACTGGGAGGCTACTGTGGCCGTGCTGTCCAGGGGACCAGGTGCTCAGGGTTGCGGGATGCCGAAGAGACCCTGGACTCTACTGTCTGCCTGAGGACTTGTGATCCCAGCCCTGTGGGAGGCTGAGGCAGGAGGACTGCAATTTTGAGCCCAGCCATGGGCAGCTGAGTGACTTACTGAGATCTGCCTCAAAATAAAAGCTACAAAGGGGTGAGGGTATAGCCCAGTGAAAGGGCAGGAGTGTACCCTTCGGTTCTCGCGCACCAGGAACGCTTCCTATCTGCCTGCTACAGGTCCCGCGGGGCAGGAACAGAAGGGTACAGTACTCCCTCGCCTTTCTTTTCAATTATTTAACTGCAGTGGGCCCCAGCCTCTCCCAGTCACTTTCCACATCCTCCCCACTTAACCCAGAGCATCGCGGTGTCAGGAAATTCCAGACACATGTCCCTGCGGGTTGCTGTGACCGAGGGACACCCAGCCTGATTCCTGCCCTCGGGTCTCCCTTCCCCACTGAAGTCCCTGCCCCGGCGGCGGCGCTGTGGACGGCCGCCCTTGTCCCTGCATGTCCAGTGGCTCTGCTGGCAGCCTGGGGCACAGCGCCCGAGCCGTCCCGGGGCCCAGGGTCACGCTGCCACTTCCGTCCCCCGCTCCGGCTCTCTGGCTGGGGCTGCCCTGCCTTCTGACAACGCCTGTCATGGCTGAGCTCTAGAAAGTTCTCCCGCAGCCTCCGGAGGGCAGAGGCTGGGCTTCTGGAAGAAGAGGAGGTCACGGTGCAATGTGACATTAGGAGCCAGGCCTGGCCGGAAGACACTGGTCACTGGACGGTGACATGCATGTGTCTCTCCCTCCCCGGCCCTGCCCTTCTCTCTGCTTCCTGGCTGCTGCCCGCCAGGTCTTGGAGCTGCCAGGTAGACCTGGTTTGCAGCTCCCGGAGCCCCCGTGAGCTCCGTCCACTGCCAGAGCCAGGCCCCGCCCTCAGGTCCCCGGACGGAGCTGGACTCACACAAGAATGGAACAGCTTTTAACGTGGGCGGTGACATTTGAGCCCCAAAGCACTACAGAGGCAGGAATTATTCCAACTCTACCAAGTGTGACTGAAAAACACAGCGAACGTCTCCATTCAGACGCACAGCCACGCAGCCCTCTCTGCACCCCTCGCCGGGAACACACTTATCCCACCGCTCCTGCCACTTTCCGCAGCAGCTCTGGAGTCCGCTTTTGTACCTTCAGGAATTCTGCCATGGCTGCCTCGACTTCCTGAATCCCTTCAAGGCGCTGCCCTTTCACGGTCACGTGACTTTGGGGACGAGCCACAAGTCACACGGTACCAGATCCAGTCATTAAGGTGGGTGAGGGAGGACACGGCTTTTTTTTGTTGTTGTTGTTTTTTGAGAGTCTTGCTATGTAGCCCAGGCTGACTGCAAACTCATGGTGATGGTCCCGCCTCAGCCTCCTGAGTGCTGGGATTACATGTATGCGCCACCATGTCTAACACGAATCATGTTTTTTTACAAGGCTGACCTTCTGCTGAATGGAACTCAGGAAAAGCATTTGCCATATTTTGATCACACCTCATAAAGGCCGTCAGTCATAAAAGAGGACTTCCAGACTGCTCCCCAAAGTGGTAAGAACAATGGGATAAAAATGTTTAAATCACAGGAAATCTTCTGAACGGGATTCATGACAACGTGTCTTTAACAAATATTTTAAAAATGTAGCCAGGTGTGGTGACACATGCCTGTAATCCCAGCACTCAGAAGGCTAAGGCAGGAGGATCTCTGAGTTCAAGGACAGCCTGAACTACACAGAGACACTCTATCTCAAAAACAAACCCAACAAAAAAAGTATAAACATTCACTTACAGTGTGATCACACCTTGGATAGCTGACCTATCTAAGGTCATAGCACACCAGTGGCACCCACATGCGTAAGTTTCACTGTGTGTGCAATATCAAATCAGTGGTGTGCTGGGCAAACGAAGCCTCAAACTCAGCCAGTCCCCTCTCGCAAGTTAATGATCTTTCTATGCAATGACAACATGACCCTAAACCTTCTCAAACATGTACTTTTAGACATGATCAATCCTTGAGCATAAGAGAACTTGAATAGATCAATCTGAGCAATGTAAAGCCAATCGATCTTCTAGAAAAGACCAATTCAGCTTAAGTAAGCTCAAGATGACTTTTTTTTCTGTGTACTTTCAGTGTGAAGTTGGGGGGAAAGCAGGTCACAGGCTGAGTCCTGGACCTGCAGACTGGGGGGGGGGGGGCAGGGGGCGCCTGTCACTCCCCCAAGAAATGGGTTCAGGGTTCTCCACGCTCTGGGTCCCCCTGACCTCTCAGCACCCTGGGGCCACTGGTGTCAGCAAGCCACGTCCCACCAGAAAGCCCAGGGCTGCTCCGGGGTCGGGGAAGGCAGACGCCGTGTGCGGCCTCCTCTCTAAGAATGCAGAAGTGCTGGTGCCTCGTCTGCGGGGCTGCGCGGTCAGCAGCCTCTCTGGGCTTCTACCGCCTCGTGTGAAAAATCCTCCGAGTTTCCCTCTACCTCTAAGCCCTAATAAAACAAAGCAGAGTTTTATCTAGATCCATCACACTCCTCTCCCAGCTAACAAATGGGGGAGAAGGCACTGTGCCCTTGGTAGCGGAGCCTGGGAGGTACTGTGTGCGCACACACACACGTACATGTCCCACTTTGGAACACAGGCCACATGAGAAGAGCCCAGAACACACCTACTGGGGCACAAAATCAAGCACTGCCCTTCAAACACTCCCCCGCAGGTCCTGGGGAGACTTTGTCGGCTGCTGAGAGACACAGCGTGGGGGCGGTGTGATGGTAGGAAGTTAAGTCTGCCTATGTTAGAATCTAGCAAGGGAGAGGAAACACAAAGGAAGTAAAACCAGTGAAGAGTTAGATAATTTATCTCAGCTTATCTCAGCTTAGACAAAGACACCGGGATGCTGGGTTACAGGCGTGCATCACAGCGCCGGGCAGACTCTGCAGTATTTCAATCCAAGGAGTCCCTCTCCTACTCAGCAAACAACACCGCCCACACCTGGCTAGTGAAAAAATCCTCTTATCGAGAAAAATGCAATGACTTCCAAAGAAAGCAAATGAAATGTGTACTTTCTTCCCACCACAAACACTGCAAGACTTCTTACACACACGATCTGAGAAGGCACTGGAAGACTTCCGGTCTTCTATTTAGAAGCACCATATTCCAAGCACAGTGTTCTAACCATGACAATGTGGATGACATCCATGAAGGCTAACCGCGGTGAGCTCATCCATAAACAATCTAACAGTAAAAACAACCTCCCGGGTATTTGTTAACCTTGTAAAAATAAACGATGCCCCGAAAGACCCCAGCTGCAACCCCCAAGCACCACCGGAAGGGCAGCATTCACTCCCATACGTACCCGCGTCCTCGACCTTCCAGCCGTAGTTGCGAGAGTCTTGCAGGGCCTGCCCCAACAGAGCCGCCTGGTGCATCAATTTTTTAGGTATGCAACCCACGTTCACACACGTTCCCCCAAGACCTGCGAGGACAGTGGGAAATCAGTTCACAGCCCGTCCCACAGGCCCTCAAGGAGAAAGGCAACAATGACTACAGCTCAGGGACGATATTTTTAGTAGCTGAATGTGGCCGATACTGTTCAGGTTATTTTATTCCTAAGTCTCACGAAATTTCTGAAGTTTAGAGAGCTTTACCTACTGAATACTGAACACTGAATAAGCAAAAGCATCCTAAAACAAAAGAGAAAGGCGGATTTCAGCCAGGTGTAGTGGCACAGGCCTATAAACCTACAGTACTCCAGGAGGTTGAGGCAGGAGATCCCAAGGTCAAGCCCTGCCTAGGAAACTTTGAGAGACCCTGCTCCACAATTTATTTATTTATTTATTTTTTTGCGGCACTGGGGATTGAACTCACAACCTCGCGCCTGCCAGAGCAGGCGCTTAAGGCACTGAGCCAAACTCCCGGCCCTGGTTTTTTGAGGCAGGGTCGCACTATGTAGCTCAGGCTGGCCTTGCACTCGCGTTGTAGCCCAAGACGGCCTCGAACTCACAACGCTCCGCCTACCTCAGCCTCCCGAGTGCTGGGATTAAAGGCGTGCGCCACCACGCCCGGCTCCTGCTCCACAATTTAAAAAATAATTTTAAAAGGGCTGGGGATGTAGCTCATCTCTAGTATCACAAAATAAAAAATAAATAAAAATTAAAAAAAAAGACTTCCACAATTTCCACATACTTCAAAGATTCAAAATCGCTGCTGATGAAGGCAGAAATTGAAACTCTACCTTGCACACGACCCTACCTCTGCCCCTGACTCCACGCCTGCAGCTGTAAACAGCCGTTTTGCTGAGCGTGGCTGAAGTGCATGGGTCTGAACCACATACAAAATTTGATGTCTTTCTGCTCTATCTCTTAGTTCATAAGTGATCGACAAGTATTTGTGGAAGATATAAATATGAAACATAATTAAACAGAAGCAGCAAAAGCTGACCATTCAGGTATCTGATTTCAGTCCTGGTTGAATGCAAGAGGTGGATTTAAAACACCAAGCTTACAAAGTTTAAATGTTTGATTATTAGGTCCCAAGTACAGTAGATCTCACAAACATCTACCTTAAAGTCACAGGTTGTGGATAAAGTTTCTTCGATCCTGACTGCACTGAGGAACCTAAATTTTCAGTATTTAACCTGACATCATCATAACTAAGCTCAGGTGAAACAGATACATGCTGCTGCTTTAGTTTTATTTATTTTACTAATCTGGGTTTTGGAAACCATACAGATTATTCCCAGGGGAAAACCTGGTTCTTCAAAAACACTTTTAAAATGCTTTAGAAGCTTACCCCATCTGGTTCCAAGAGGAGTTGGAGTGACAAAATCTAAGACCATCACCTTCTTGCCATATTTGGCCGCCTCCTGGAAAAAAATACCAAGATGAATGGGAAAAGTTACCGTCACATACTGGAAATAAGCTACTAAAATCTATGCTATTTTTATTAAGCTGTAAAGCATGAGCAACTATTAATTCCCGCAAATTCTATACACCGTGATGATCAATTCAGCTCCAGTGCAAAAAACCAGAGACACCCAGAACAAGTGTGAGGGTAGCTTTAAAGATTATGCAGATAGATTTCAGCTATAAAATTGTTAGACGCGGCTAGAACCCTTAGAATCCTCTTATATAATTCCACTCAAATAACAAATTAAGCAATAACCTGAAATGACCATTTCCAAGCAAACATAAGTAGCTGAGAAAGCCAGCTCCTGAGAGCCTAAGGCCCTCAATTCAATGTGTGTCCTTCGAGGCATCTGTAGAAGTACTGCAGAGT
>RJWM01034695.1:0-19508 GCA_004363535.1 Dasyprocta punctata | reverse complement strand
TAATAACTAGGAAATTATAAAATAAAAACATGATTGAGAAATGCACATTCTTTGTAAGAAAGTGTCACATGATGCGGAGAAATGCAAACTCCAGTCAGGGTGAAAAACTGGGTTGGTATCACAGCAGGCCTCGTGTAGTTGAGGGAAGATTTGAAGGACATATGAAATGAGCCACTGGACTCTAGAGAGAACAGTCTGCGCAAGTGTCATAAACAGAAAGTATAGACAGCAATATGTTGAGTGTATTTAATAAACAAAGTCATGTGTCTTGAAGTCAAATGAGCTGCAGGGACAAATAGAAGTTTTGGAGGTAAAAGAGATGATACTATGTAAGGCTCTGCTGGCTCTGTGTGTGCTTCAGCGGTTGTTCTAAATAAAATGTGAAGGATTGGCAAGTTTTAAATGTATCTTTTAAGTATATACAATGTTTTGCTGTAAAATTTCTTTGGCATCCTCATCCCATAATGTTTTAATCAAATATTTAAAATTTTCAGGGATAGAACACACTCTGAGAGGCTTCAACCATTTTGTACTCTGGATTAACTTCCTCATCAGAATTACTGTTTGCCCAAGTTTAGTCTTCTGAATGATTCACTCTGCTTTCACTCTTGCTTTAAACTCTTCCTATTTCTGTCTAAGGAATACTTACATTTGAGGAGAATTATCTGCTCTTGAGCTCAGGATCTATTACAGAATTCTAATTGACTTGTCTTTTTGATGTCTGAAGTTAATTTATTTTAAATAGAATATATTGAAAGCATGCTTTAAATGAATGAGAACCCCATTTTCTTTCAGTGTACCAATTAGGATCCTATTGACATTAGGGACTAGGATATATCCCTGAGAATCTTACCTGTAACATGGAAAGATCACAGGCCCTAAGATTTCTTCTTTATTTTCTTCTTCATGCTCCACCATATTCTCAGCTACGTTCTTTAGCTCGTTATATAAAAGCATAGAAACAAACCCTAAAATAGAAATGTGTAAAAACTCATTGGGTCTCTTTCAGTCATGCTCGTCTGGAATTTTTCTCAATTTGCCTAGATATTTAGGGGAAAAAAACTCTACTACAATGATGGCAGGCGTATGTCTATTTCTGAATTCAAACACACGCTAATATAATTGTCATCCAAATATCTGGACAGTCTCAAGATTTTGGACCATGTTATTTTCAAATTAGACAGAAATAGTTTATTTCTCTTAACCTAGAATTCTGACTTATTGTTGCAGATTAAAAACTGGTGGTCCATTTAACACCAGCTGAATTAAATCAGCATGGGGCTGAGTGTAGATCACCCACCTGAGGGAAGTTGCTGGCATAAAAGGAGACATGGAGAGGTGTTGTGGGTTCTTCTAAGTGTTGTTGTTTGGAGCCTTTTGTTCTCCTGGAGGAGCTTGTCATGGCTAGCTTCCGCACTGTTATTGGAGGAGCTCAGGACCTTGTTACTGAGAATGGCTGCGGTTCACTTTGGAGGAGCTCTGGTCCTTACTTTGAACATTGCTTCCTGGCTCAGGAGGGGAAGATGTTTGCTGTTTAATCTCCTGGAGAGGTTTGTCATGCTGGCTTCCTGATATGTACTCAACTCTTCTCATTGTTGGAGGAACTCAGGACCTCACAGTCGCTGGAATGGCTGTGGTACTTTTTGGGGGCGCCCTGGTCCTTATCTTGAGCATTACTTCTAGGCTCCAGTGTGCAGCCCTCAAACTAGTGGCACAGATCCTTCACCTCACTGGCATAGACTTTCTAGCTTCCCCCGCTGACCTTCGGGCCTTCCCAGCACAGATCCATGAAACAGACTCGCATGAGTCATTGTCATGGGCTCTAGGCCTCCAGCTGGACTCATGAGGGGCATTGTCATGGGCTCTAGGTCTTCAGCTTGACACATGCAGGATATTGCTATGGGATCCAGGCCCTCAGCTGGGTTTTCTAGGTCTTTAGTGTTGTGGAAAGATTTCCTGCACTGTCTGGTATTTAACTCTGGGTGATCATCATAAAATAATATTATAAATTCTGTGTCCTGTATGCAATTGTTATTCTTGCAACCCCTGACTACAACACCTATCCTGTTCTTAATTTCAAACTGGCATTAAATGGTCATAACGTTTCAGTTATTATAATAAGGGCATGAGGGTATTCATTCTTCCCATTATCCTACACATTGTGGACTTGTAAAGAATGTTCATGTTCTGATTTGTTTCTGATCTAAAATCATATGATTTGAACAAATCTAATGGAAGCTATGTATATGTAATTCTTGCTTGCTAAAGTATAAGATGCATTCATAATTAATGATAGGGTAATATACCTTGAATAAGTTACGCAGATTATATTACAAGGCTTAGTTCAGACACACAAATTTGGACTCAAATATATTGTTGGATCAGTTATAAAATACATCAGTAGCTATCAAAAATATAACAAATTTGGGTTTAAATTAACAATCAAACTATATGAAAAACATGATCCCACATAGTAACAACATAATATTACTTTACTCCTAACTATAAGCTGAAAACTTTGACAATGAGGTAGCCTGATTACATAAAACATACAAACTAAATTAATCTGGAAATCTCCAATGCTCCAGCTGCAATTTAATAATAATTTGAAGAATCAATTTTCTCTATATCTCATCTAATAGACACATTTTTATGTTTATTTGTCGCTTTGCTGAATAATTTATATATTTTGGCATTTTCAAAATAAAATAATGTAAGATATTCTACTTTTAAATAGTATTTTTTGGACTTTGAGAGTATGGAAAATGTCAGAGATATTATTATAAAGTATGAAGAAAAGATTGAGTCTCTGATAATGTCAAAAGAATTGCAGCTGTAGTTTAAGTTACCCAGAATTTTACCATCAGTAAATTAAAATATCAATCCAGCATTTGGAAAAAATGCAAATAATAAATATAACCTTCTAGATTATCTATTGGAAAAGTAACACACTTCATAATTTGCCAGTTTGCTAGAGAACAAAAGATTTCAAATAGAAAATAAGCTCATTTTCTTCAGAAATTATTTCTTAATGTGTGTGTGCAAGGTGAGGGTAGCCGGGAGCTCAACCCTTCACAACCCAGAGAAATACTGCTTGGAACTAGCCTATGGTATCAAGAGAACTACAAAGGTGTTCTCTGGGTAGATTTTGATCTCTGCAAGGATAAAATCTGTAATCATCAGAGGGCATTGTAAAATGCTTCGAAAATTGTTAAATCAAGGAATAATTCTAGCTGGATACCCTTTATCTTTTCAAGATTGAATACTAGTGAGCAAAAACTGCAGGCTGCCAGAAAATGATAGTTTTTGAGATGTAAAGATGAGACATTAAATAGTTGCAGGTTCTTATCAGCATGTGGGCAAGTTAATCATATATACCTTGAGGTTTAAAAGTAACTGATGTGACTTTAACGTTACACCATGCTCTAATAGGATAAGATCAAATTTCTGTCAATTCAGTGAAGTATCTAATTCTGAATTACATGAAAGCTGTACTTCAGAAAATATAATCGTATGGTTTCTTTTCTATATAAGACAGCATTCTAAATCTTAATGTAAATGTGTAATTCATAAATTAACATAATTACTTTTGTATAAGTCACAAAAGTAATATATTTTGAACTACTTCTTTAAATTTTTAAAAATCAATTATGGACTGATAGCTCACTTGCAAAGGAACTATTCAAAATTCAAAGAAAGAAATATCATGAGTAATGTAGAATGCAGTTCAAGTTCAAGAAAATGAGATTTTACTACTTCTTGTTATTCATAGTATAGAATATGTTCCATGTGAATTTTGCAAGTCCATGTTTTGTACTCCTGTTCATCCACCAAGATGCTAGAGAAATCCATATACAAAACTGCTCAAAGAAATTATGTTGTTCTATCAATCTTGCATGCCTGTACCCGATAGCCTGAGCAATTACTCTGAGGATAACAATATGTGAAATATTGTTAAATTCCTATCAACTTGTTTTGAAATGCCATATCACCATTGTTTGTCATCATTTTGCTTTTGTTGCTGTTTTTTGTTTGTTTGTTTCTTGTTTTTTTTGTTTTTTCTTTAAAATAAAAAACATATTTACTAGAATTTTTTTTCATTTTCTCATTCAATAATGTTATATTTGCTTACAAATATGCCCTTCATGGTACTGCATTTTCAGTAGAAATTTTTGCTTTGGAAAGTAATTATGTACACTAGATCCTCACATTTGCAGTACAGTCGGTTAGAATTAGGAGTAGACTTTATTTCTAAACCGCCTCATAGTGATTAGTTTTGTCACATGAGAGTGACCTTAAAATTGCATCTACACTTAGCACTCTTCTAGCCAAAGTAAGCAGCAAGTACTGGAAATATTCAATTAACCTTTTACCTAAGTATGCTCTTTACAAATGTTCATCAGTTTATTCTTTTGAAAGCAGAAATTCCTTCAAACACTTGTCTTGAAAACAAGACTTTAATTTCCAGTTATCATTGTGCCTGCTATGAGATCTAAGATGAAACACTCTCTTATTCTTCCCTATTTCACTTTCCTCATCAAAAAAATAGAAAAACAGACTAAGTGATTTCTGAGTTTTTTCTCTGAAACAGAAAGTAATAAAGAAGTTGACGTATGTTTATTACTCTGTTTGGTATTTGTTTATCCCCTTGCTGAGAAAATAGCTATAGTCCAGCTTTGAAATTAAATGCATATGTATCAAAAGGGAAAGTCACAGAAAACCTTAGACAAAGGAAAAAAGAAAAGTGGCATATAATAGGTAAGCCTAAACAAAAATCAAAAAGTTTTTGACATCTTAGAATCTGTGTAATCTATAGAGAATACTAGTGTTCTCAGAATGAGTTGCATGTGTGATGTGTGTCAAATGTCATGCTAAGTTGCTTGAAGCTCTCTTGTATCTGTTGCATAAAAAGATTTACTACAGTTTGGAGTTCATTTATATTTTTACAATTTAGAGTGTATTTGAACTAATGCAATATTATATTCATTGCATTTTAAAATTCACATCTTAACTTTTTATGTAAGTATGTAGGAACCTCTGGTCTAACTGCCATATTTTATTTTTATACTAATGAAACTTCATAGAGTAAATACAATATAAATTAATTTTTGTTGGTTAATTTAACCAACAAAAAGTCCTATTCATGTAGGCCTTGTGACTTCACACATGCCTAAAAAGCGTGATACAGGAAAGTATCGATGAACTGGCAATTGGTAAAGGTCAGTAATGAATACAGATTTTCCAAATATCATATTCTTCCTTTACGGTAATTTTTGGAATTACCCTTCACCTTGCTGCTGGTGTCAACAGAGTATATGTCTACATTTTATGCTTGTTTCACCAACATCCTTTTCAATCGCCTGCTTCTAACACTTTCCACTTCATTTAGTAAATTTTCACAGATCAACTTTCATAAAGCATTTTCCTGATGACCCGTCACAAAATAAAATGTACACCAGAATCTCCAATATAGATGAAGCAATGCTTCTATTGCTTTATCTGAATTAAAGGTTTTTTCCTGGTTATAGCTGCTCCCTCATTTCTCCGAGGCAAACAGACTTTTCATCAATGTCTCAGCAGAAAGCACTTTGTAGAAAAGGATGATAGTTATGTGACCACAGAGTGGGAGCCCCTTCCTTACCCATTTCTATACAATTAATTATTCACAAAGACAATCATGCTACAAAAGAAAAAAAAAAGACAATCACCCTTCAATTTCACATGTCACTTAAAGATCTTTCCATGAGATGTCAGTGATCTCGTGATCTCTACATAATACATTAAATCATATTGCTATCAATAGGCCTTCCCTGCTTGTTATCTATTTATATCTTCAAGATCCTGACTGACACATCTAATATGAAAAGACTTATAAAGAATCTCCAGGGTGAAGATATTTTATAGAACAAAAGATTTAAAGATATTGATCAATGTTTTCTATTATCATAGTCTGGCTCCTGCATTCATTCTCAACCCACACCACTCTCCTTCCCCTCTGGACACATTCCCCATTCCCATCGAGGTTTGCATGCACCCTGTTGTTTCTGCATAGTGTGTTCTTGGCTCCTCCTCTGCCTTTGGCTACTCCAAGTTTAGGTGTCAACCTATGTTACTTTTAAAGTGAAATCTCTAAATGATTTGACTACTTTGAATATTCACTTCCTGCATTCTCATAAAACATGCATGTGGCTTGTTTAGCTCTTAATACACTTAAAATTATATGTAAATATATAAAGGTAAATATATATATATTCAAAATTATATACATACTGTGGAAGTTTGCAGTACTAATAAATGTCCAGAAGCAAATGGCCATCATTTTGAGCAACTTTTGTGATTGTAGAGACTAAATAAAACAGGTATTAATCACATAATGTGTCAATAAATTTAGCATTAAAATATTTATACAAGTTTTTCATTTCCTTTCTGTATACATTTTTTCATGGAATGTGTGGGAGAATATGATTATGTGTTTAATTTTCTTTCCCCCTTAATTGGAAAATTTTTATACCTGTCATAGTAGCACTTCACAAATATGTTTAAACTAAGCTATAACCCTTATATAATTCACAGTATTTAGAACTATGATAGTTGTAATATCCCAAATGGAAAACTCCTAAATAAGAGATATGTGTCCCTAATTGGTAGGCCACCAATTCCTTATTTGTTTACCCTAATTTTTCTCAACTGGAGTGTCATTAAAAAAGAAAATAATTTTAAGAGACAGTAAAAGAAATGAAATGTACTTGGTCTAAATTTTGATTTTTTGTCCAAAATGATTTTCTTTACAAAATAATACAAGTTCTAACCTAAGTCTAGATTTCCTCAACATTTAAATAACATCAACCAATCTTGTAAGTAGCAAATCGCAAACATATATAATGTAAAATGCTATTCAAATACATAGAAATTGTTATCCTCAACCATTCTTATTCTGAGAATTAAATACATATATTTTTAAACATAAAATGCTATTCAGATATATTAAAATTATTATCGTAAGTGGCACATAGGACTGTCCTCAATATCCATTAATTTAAAAAAGTATTTTACATTCATTGATGACTAAGAATGACACCAAAGTGCATCTTCTTTAAAGCAAATTGTCCTTTAGAGTAAAAGGCGCTACAGTGAGTTGTTGGAATATATAACATTAAAAATGAAACTGATATGGTATCAGACTAAGCAAAAAGACAGCAGAGAGTTTTAAACTCCAGTAATGATCATGTCTTTGGCAGCAGGAAAAAAAATGTTTTATTCCCCTTGTAATCCTCTACCATTCACTATATAGGACAGGATTTTGCAGAGTGAAAGCTCAGTAACTCTTATTGTTGTAGAGACTGCTATATAATGAGTCATGAAGAATAGCTAATTTAAAGTCAGGGAAAATCTATAGAGCTGTAGCAATCCTGTGTGTTGCAATGAACATCAAGACACTTCCAAAGAATAATGAGAGAGTAAGATTTGATCTCCTGGTAAAATGTTTCACTGTGGCTATTCAGGAAGTAACAGACTGACTTAATCTGGTGTAAGTGTACATTCAGGAATATTAAGTAAAAACCTTATGATCTGTTATCACACATGTCAAAGAAATAATCACAGCTAAAGGAAATAAAGTCTTACTAGATATCTTTAAAATTATATCATCAAAAGTCTTTGCTATCTTCACCTTTGTATTCACATGCTTTAAATAGCATTTTTAGTGAGATACACTGAAATGCTTATTGTAGGGAGGATGTTGTAGAAAGAATTTATGCAGCAAAGAAAAGTGGAAAACGGGCAGATTTTTCTTGCTGACCAAGCCGAGGACCGACCAGCTGTCTTTGTATCTTCAAACTCCAATGGCATTTTTTCATTTAGTTTTTTTTTAATATTTAATTATATATTTATTCTTAATAGCAACTCCAGTGTTAACCTGTGAAGTGGGACTTTGTGTTGGAAAATACTAATATCTGCTTATCAATGTATCAGCTAACATGACCTTTAAGTATTTTCATGTGTTCTTCAGCATTCCTGGGTAAAAGGCTGCAAGAGAGGACTGAATTCTGAAGTATTTTTCCCTCGGCATGGGATTCAGGTAAGCAGTCATGGCAAACCTGGAAGAACAGCAGGACTGGGAAAAAAGAAGCCCAACATTTCGGATTCTCTCCTTAGACACTTCAAAATATCTCAGAAACATGCCAAGGTCAGATCGTAAATTGTATATCAGGTACTTTAGTCCTAAATATTGACAAGGTAAGCAGTGACCAGAGGACAGAAATATGGCTAAAAGGAGCAGAGAAGAGCATCTTCTCTTTTGAGCCAATGACTTGTGGAGGAATGGACAAGAGATAAAAAGGGAGGGAAAGTGTTCTCATAACTGATTCATTCTGGAAAAAATCATGTGAGGTGTGGTAGAAAAGTATGATGAATTCTTTTTGTGTGTGTGTACCAGAATTCAAACTCAGGGCCTCCTGCTTACTAGGCAGGCACTGCACCAAATGAAATCTTAAATCAAAAAAAAAAAAAATTGCTGTAGTGGGCACATTACCATTAACCTGCCCCAGCCGCAATAGTCCCCTTTACTTGAACGTATTTGTCCCATATTTTTGTCGCTTTCTGGATTAGTTATAGAAGTCATTTTCATGTTTTTAATTGCACTGTTATGGCTGGCTGGCTTCATGTCCTGAGTTGATTCAAAACATTTACCTTTCATGATAATTTTGACTTTGGAGAAGAATCAGGAGTTTCAGACCTGTTGAAAAGTTGGATGAGAAGACATTGTAATGTTCTGACAAACTCAGTTTTCCACTGAATAGTACTAAGCAGCAAAATTCCCTGTATTTTTGATCACACATCATGAAAACACTTATTATGTCCTGTATCTAGATGACCCTTCGAAAACTCATGGGGTCATAGGTGGAAAGTTTTGAAGGTTACTGGATTAGGGTATGCGAATGTGAAATAAGAGTGTTGGATAATGTAAGATCCCCCTGGATATGGGTAACATCAATCATTTGGCATGTAACTTGGTTGGAATATAAAGGTACAGAAAAAGTGGCAGGCTTCTTTCTGATGCTGCTTACTGCTTCATTGCCTTCTTCTTGCCACATCATGAACTGATTCTCCTCTCCATGCTCTTCTGCCACGTTGCTCTGCTTGGAGCCTGCTGACTATGAACTAAAACTTCCACAAACTGTGAGGTAAAATAAATCTTTCCTTCCTTAACTTGTAGGTGTCAGCAACTAAAAATTAGTAACTAAGACAATACTCATAAAAGGGGATGTCTAGAAGTGCTTGAGAAAGTGTCAGGAACAGTGGGATGTGTGTTTGAATACAAGGGAATATTTTGGAGGTGTTAATAGAAATGTTTCTTTTCAGTAATAATATTTCTATTTAAACATTAACTATATTTTAATAAAACTTAATAAATACTTTAAGGAGAATTTATGAAGAAATTAGGTTAAAGTTACCAGAAGAGAATAAAATTATTGCTTCTGTCCATCCAATGAGTTATGAATAAACAAGGACAATTTCAGGAATATTTTTTATTTTTTTTATTCTAAAAATCAAAACAAAACTGGATAGAAACTATACAGAATTTCAAAAAATAGTAGGAAATTAACATTAGTTAATATATTGCATATTGTTATCTTAGAAGTAGTTGTTCAAGGAGCTGGGCGTGGCGGCACACGCCTTTAATTCCAGCACTCTGGAGGCTGAGGTAGGACGAGCATTGTGAGTTCGAGGCCAGCTTGGGCTACAACGCAAGTGCAAGGCCGGTCTGAGCTACACAGTGCGACCCTGCCTCAAAAAACCAGGGCCGGGAGGTTGGCTCAGCGGCTTACGCGCCTGTCAGGCAGGCATCAAGTGTGAGTTCAATCCCTGGTGCTAAAAAAAAAAAAAAAAGTAGTTGTTCAGATTATGAGATTTAGGCATGAAAAAATTATCAAACAACCAAACAATGAATGCACGTTGTTTTTGATGAACTAACAGAGACCAGTGTTATAGTTATCTGTCTTGCATGTATGTATGTAAATATATATATATATATATATATATATATATATAGTCTTTTCCCTTCTTTTTTCTCATTTCCCCATCCCAGTTGTTCTTTCCTTTTGAGTACTTTCTTTTGCCATACCACATAAAAGAAATACAAATAAGACTCAGTGCAACACAAAGTAAGAAAAATTCTTACGTTGCTTTCAAATAAAATGAGTAAATAAAATGGTTATGATTACTAGGCAATGTTTCCCAATTCCTCTTTCGTATTATTTTTTTCCTATTCTAGAAAAAAATGAGTGATTGTTGTTTAAAAATTTGGAGAGATAATACCAGTGAATCAAAAATTATCCATAAGCACCTTAAACATATTTGTGGGTTGCTTTCTTGTATTTTCAATAAACACTTAGCATGATATCAAATACATATTAACCTATTAATTTTATTATCAAAAAGTATTTCAAACTATGATCAAAAAGAATTTTGTACATTTTAAAGAATGCATAACCTCCCATTTTTATGCATAGCAGGATTTATTTACCAATTATCATAATTTGGACCTGATATTTCTATTGTTATATTCAGTGAGGTCATTATTCCCCTAGTACAACTATTACCCTCATATATAAAAATTTATTTTCTTTCACACATATTTCAACAGGAAAGTATATAAAGTATTAAAGTGAGAAAAGTTGGTGATTCATTTTTCTTGCTTATATTCCTTTAGTTTTGCTTGCCACATATCTAGCTATTCCAATCCATTATCCAGTTCCTCTTCAACTCTAAATTTGATAATTTATTTTAAAGCTTAAACGTTAGTGAACAGTATTCTCTACACTAACATGCTTGAATAAAATTGTTCCCAAACTTGCACTAAAAACGTTCTCAAACTGCCCTAAATTAAGTCCTTGTCCTACTGCTTTTCCCAATGCTATAGACAAACTTTCATTTCTCACATGCCCACAACTTTAAGAAAATCTAAGGAGCCACTTGAATAAATGGTATTTTAACATAGTTAGAGTAATTAATAATCATGACATTTGCTAGATATTTTCTTCATGGTTAGTAATGTTTCATATTTGGTCATGCATAATCTACCTTTGACTCAATTAATAATGTGTCTAGTTTCCTAGTGAGCTGTATGTCACAAATTATATTGTGTTGGAAACACATTATAACTTATGGAGCATTGCTTTTCATTTTTAATTAACTTAAGTAGTTAGAACATCAAAATTTTTCAGTGTGAAATTTGGACGTGATATTTTTCTGTAGTTATTTCTCACTTAAAGACCGACAGCACAACTATGTGAGTGTATATTTGACACGCAGCAGAGATACTTAATTAACCATTAATTAGTGGTACCCTAGTGCTAAAATATGGTTGTCTTATTTTGATATGACTTACTATTTCTGTGTTAAAACTTTGTGATATAATAAGGAACTAATCTATTGGTATTAAGATGAAATTTTGTGAGCTAGTTCTATGAAATTTTCTGCATATATCTGGTGTAGTGCAGTCACATATGCTATTATTTATGCTTAATATACTCAGCATCATCACTTTTATATACATCTCCATGGAAATATGTTGCCATTATTAAAGCGTAACTCTTGAAAATTTTGGCTTCTGGAACACAAAAGTTGGAAATACTATTTACTATAAAAATGACACAAAGATTATATTATGCAGAAAATGAAAGCTAAAATTCCTAATTGTGATTAGTTCATGTTCCTTAGTATTACCAATTCTAAAAGGAATAAAGACTTTTTTACAAGTGGAGAACAAAAGGAGAGATCAAATGTTCTGATGAAATTGTATTATAGTGAACAAATATTTAGAATCATGCAAGTTTAAATTATTTTTCTGTTTATCAAAAGTTACACTTCAATTAATATATGTAAAAAGTTTTAAAATAGTTTTTAAGGAAAGTTACAGATGCAGCAAGATCATGAAACCGTTTTTTTTTAGCATGATGGGGCAGTAAGAGTGTAGAAATTCATCATAAACAATGAGAGACTTAGAATCTAAAGCACTGTGCCGTGTGCCTTACTTCCACAATACTGTGCTTTGAAAATGTTTGAATTATTCAACTGTATCAGAGTATAAGACTTTTTGAGGAATGCAAGTTATATTCAGAAATGCTATTTATTCAATACCTATTAAACATAGGCCAGGAAAAAAGTAACATGGAACTTAATGATTTATTGATGTATAAAATGTAAATCTCTACATATTTTAAATTTTGTACTTGAGCAGGACTGATATTTCTGATTATTTCTTTTCAATGCAAATGAACCTGGTACCTCTAGTCAATCCAATTCAATAAATTTAATTTACTGAGAAAAAATTGTAAGAATGTAATTATACTCTCACTCTAAAGGATGAAACAACAAATTATCTCTTTGCTACAAAAATACATTTCAAGGATGTTACTAAAGTAATTGCATGATTAAGATAAGGGAAAGGTCTTCATTTGGACAAAAAATATTTTGCATAAACAAATGTCTTTGAACTATATCCTGCCTGAAATATACAGAAAATTTTGACAGAGGGAAATGTAGAAGATAATATTTTAGGTAAAGATTGAGCACAAAGTAACAGATGGTTTGGTTAGAAACATGGAAGATAAAGGAAGAAAGGGAGATATGCCCAAGGTTAGAGACAAATACAGAGCTTTTCTAAGCCATTGATAAGGATTTATATTTAATTTGGTAAAAAAAATTTATTACACTTTCTCAGTGTATTGACAGTATTGTTAATATGGTGGTTACTATAATGTAAGAGTGAAGCACGAATTTCAAACATTTTATAGCTGATCTTCAGTAAGATTTAAATTTTGGCCAGTATACTTGCATATGCTCATGAAAAATATTCCATCCAGCTCTTGTTTTCACTAGCTATAAAGCACTCTGATTTTCATTCTGGTTTTCTTCTCTTTCATTGCAAAAATGCTGGTTTGCTCCCACTGCATCTGCTTCATCATGGGTTTCTTGAGTTTAGAAAACATTGTAGCAACACCAACTGCCAGTGGAATATGGGAAAGGTTAATTCTCAAGAAAACCTAAAGCTGGAAGGCTTGGTTATGAAATAATAAAAGCATGAAGCAGAATACTGTGGCTTTAATACAATGAAAGAAATTATGATATGTGAAAGAAAATATATGCTGAACATTTTTACTAAAATTAACTAGCAATTATTGCTTATAGAAATAAATGAAACTGATTTTTTACCTACATGTGCATATTTGTCTATCACTCTTAACTATTCTCTGTCATCAGAATAGACTTTTTATTTACTACAGCAGACATTTTTCCATTACTGTTGACTGCTATATCCACAAGCACTAGCATGTGTCAGGCAGGTAGTGAATGCTGAATTAGTATATGCTGAGTAATAAGAAAACCAAGTAAGATATTTCATATTTTAAAGTAGCAAACTTTTTACCCTAAAAACTCCAAGTGTTTTGCCAATGTATTGTATGGTTTTTTTTTGGTTTTTTGTCTCTACCAATGTAGAGTTGTAATTGTGTGTGTGTGTGTGTGTGTGTGTGTGGCACCAGGAATCGAGCTTACAACCTCGCACCTGCCAGGCAGGTGCTTAAGCCACTGAGTCAAACTCCTGGTCCTAGTTTTTTTTTATTTTTTAATTTTTTAATTGTTTTTATTTTAAAGATAGTAAAATCTAACAAAACATAATAGAACAAAGTCAATCAAAACAAAGCAGAACTGATACAGAACTTCAAATAAAGATACTAGGAAAACAATAGCTACTATAGTATATCTTGTTATTTTCAGAATAGTTGACCATTCCATCAGGTATAGTAAAATCAAACTAAAAACAGCACAGAATAAAACCAATAAAAGCAGAATATGAAATAAAGCAAAAAAAATATTAATCAAAATAAAGCAAAATGATGAGAACAATATTCGGCCTCAAAGATAAGACAGAAGAGAATCCCCCATATTTGCTACATTGCATACTGTCATCTTCCCAAGAGATGTTCAGACTGCCATCTCCAGGCCTGCAAAATCAAACAAACAATACAAGCATTTTTTTCTTTTTAAGGCAGGATCATACTATGTAGTTCAGGCTGGCCTTGTGCTCACAGCTGTAGCCCAAGTCGATCTCAAACTCACAAAGCTCCTCCTACCTCAGTCTCCTGAGTGCTGGGATAAAAGGCATGTGCCGCCATGCCTGGCTCAGTTGTAATATTTTAAATGTTTCAATCATTTAATAAGAGAGATTAAGACTAAAATTGAAATAGAATGTGTAAGCAAAAATTTTAAAACTAAATCTTCATATGCGTTTATGTTGTAAAATAAACTTTGTTCTGTATTGATAGCTTCATACTAACCAAAGCAACTGGCTCTTAAATGTGATGAAAATATACCATGGTATTTGAAAAATATAAATCATTAGGTATTAACATAATCAACCTCAAAACTCCATATGTGATTATATGGGTCAAGGTATTCTTTTGTAAAACTAAAATGAATTATTAAAGAGGCAAAATACGATCTTAATTACTTTAGGATTCATCAAATCCAATGCTATGTCTCGTATAGGATGAGAACTGAACAAAAATTTCCTATTTTAAAGGCTAAGTTGTCTTTTTCCTTCCTGAATGTATCATGCATGTTATAGAAGATGCAAACAAGCAAGAAGAACAGGAGAAATGTCAGGCTATCATGAGAAGTGATTACTAACATTTGTGTACATGTGTATATGCATACTTAAATATGTTTTCTCTTTTTTCCTATCACTTGTATGTGTATGTGGGTATGGTACTGTGGATGGAACTCAGGGGCACTTTACCACTGTACTACAGACCCCAGACCCTTTAAATTTTTGTGACAGAGTCTCACTAAATTGCCCAGGCAGAATTTGAACACCTGCTTCAGTGTTGCAAAGATCTGGGATTATAGAAATGTGCTATTGCACTCAGTTTAACTTTGACTATTTTTAAAAGTATAAAACTGTTATTGTCCATAATTCATTCCCTTGTATATAATCTCTTAGCCTTTTTAACATTACACATTTTGGGGCTTATTATGGATAGCAGATGAGAAAAATGGATGTGCTACACTTAATATAGTGTTTAGCATATAAAAATAATCAACACATTCTAGTTTTATTGAAATGGTATTGTTGTGTATTCACTAACAATATAAAATAAACATTTTTCAGGCTATTGAATATTGTTTTGCAAGGTTATTTTAGTATCTTTAGGCTACCACATTAGTTAGAATTATATTTTCGCTTCTATTTTATTAAACATTTATATTGTTTCCTTTTTTAGACTAAATTCATGCTTTAAAGAAGATCTTAGTAAATACATCTTCATATGTGTGTGTGTGCTATTTTAAGATACATTTTAAATTTTTTTCTTGCTATTGCAAATGTATATGCTAGATGTAGTGGCACATATCTGTAATCCTGGCACTTGGGAGGCTGAGGTGAGAGATCAATGTGAGTTGGAGGCCAACCTGGGCTACATAGAGAGTTCAAGGCCAGCCTGAACCTCATAGTAAGACCCTGTCTCAAACAAACAAGTATATTATATTTATATGTAAAAATCCTATTTCTCTTATTTCATTAATACATGTTTGCAGCACAGGTTATTTACTATTTTAAAAGGCACAAAATATCACACAGTTATCTTATTATTATTACTGACAAGCAGTACTGATATAATTAAACATTAAAAGCCAGGCGTGGTAGCATACACCTTTAATCCCAGCACTCTGGAGGTTGAGGTGGGAGGAGCGTTGTGAGTTTGAGGCCAGCTTGGGCTACAACGTGAGTGCAAGGCCGGCCTGAACTATATAGTGCGACCCTGCCTCAAAAAAACTAGGACCAGGAGTTTGGCTCAGTGGCTTAAGTGCCTGCCTGGTAGGCACGAGTTTGTGAGTTCAATCCCCGGTGCCGCAAAAAAAAAAAATTAAAAAAATTAAAAAAATAGATCTCTGGTGCCACCAAAATAAATAAATTAATAAAATTAATCATTAGAAATATTTGTGTTAGTAATATAATTTTATTATTACAAAATATAATAAAGTAAAAATTTAGTAAGTATTATTATGAAAAGATATGCTCTTTTCCTCAGCTTTCAAATCTGAATGTCATAAGCCATTGTTTTCATAAGTACTAGTACTATATTCTAAATATTCTGCAACCTTCTGACTTCACCACTTTACTAATACAAATTCTTAGGCTTCACTGTGACATCTTTAAACATGCGTATTATGTGTTTTTATTGTGTCACACTTCTCCTACCCCCTCTAATCTCCCTCCTCTGACTCACATCCCATGCACTAATAGGCCCCCTTGGAGTTTCAAGTTGCCTTTCTTTTTCTCCTCGATCCAATGTATGAAAGAAAACATGTGATACTTTTCTTTCTGAGATCATTTAATTTTGTTTAACATGATGCTTTTCAGTTTCATTAATTTTCCTACCAATGGTATGATTCTCTCCTTTGTTTTCTGTTTTAGAAATGGTATCTTTTATTTTTTTTTATTTTAAAAAGTAAAACTGAAAGAAAAGGATAGAAATGATACAGAATTTCAAAAAAATTAGGAAATTAACACTAGTTAAATATATTGCATATTGTTATCTTAGAAGTAGTTCTTTAGGTTTGATTATTTTTTGTGCCTAGATCTTGTAATCTCTCCTTTGTTATAGCTCTATAATACACCATTGTGTATATATACCACACACTATGTTTTCTTTGTCCATTCATCTGTTGCTGGATACCTAAGCTGATTCCCTAATTTGGTTACTGTAGATAGTGTCACTATAACCATGGATGTGTAGGCACCTCTTCCAAATGCTGACTTTGATTCCTTTGGGTGTGTGCCCAAGACAGGTATAACAGGATCATATCGCAGTTCTGTTTTTACTTTTTTGATCAAGTTCCACACTGTTTTTCACAATTTCTGTACTAGTGTACATTCCCATCAACAATGTGTAAAGGTTCCTTTACCCTGCACCCTTGCCAGTATTTGCTATATTTTGTTTACTTTAGAAAGGAATCTAAACATAATTTGATTTGGGTTTTATCAATGATTTAAAAAGTTGCCCATATGTTCATATATTTATTGGTAATTTATACTTCTTTTGAGAAGCATCTAACTGTTCATGTCATTTGCCATTTATTGATTGAATTACTTGCTCTTTTGGTTTTGCATTTTTGAGTTCTTTATGTATTCTGAATATTAATGGTCTGTTAGAAGAATAATGGCCAAAATTTTTCTCCCATTCCATAGGTCATCCTTTCATTTACTGATTGTTTCCTTTCCTGGGGCAGAAGCTTTTTACTTTGATTAATCTCGTTTTTCAATTCTTGCTTTTATATTTCCTGAACTTCCATAATTCTGTCCAGAAAATTCTCGCCGGTGCCAGTGCCTTATAGTGTAAGGTTTCTGGTCTTATATCCAGGTCTACAGTCCAAAAAAGCCAAAATTTCCTGTGCAGCCTTTTAATACTTCAAGTATTTTCTGTTTTTCTTTATCATAATGACATTTTATGCAATCTTTTCTCCTTGGGGGCTTCCTGGTAGAAGCATTTTGGAATTTATTTATTTTTATTTATTTTTTGTATTAGCTATCCCAACTCTTAGGTGCTTTATCTTAATCTTTTTCTGTTTTTGTTGTTGTTGTTGTTGTTGTTTCTTTTTGTGTGTGGATCATACTACTTAGTTAATACAGTTCATACAGTTGGTTCATACAGATAGTCAGCTTTATTGAGACACTGCATGTCTGATGTTTCTTTGTTTGTTACTGTACCCAATTGCTATTGTGGCTTGATATACAATGTTTTTTAGTATCCATGTTGAATTGGTTTCAGGTCCCTCCACAGACAATAAAATCTACTGATGCTCAAGTCCCTTATGTAAAATAACTAAAATGGTAGATAATTTGCATATAACCTATGAATACCCTCCCATATATATGTGTATATATATATATATCTTATATGTCATATATAGATTACATTTAATACCTCAAATAATTCATGTTGTAATCAGGGATTGCACAGACAACAAGACAACACAGGATACATAAGTAATAGTATTATTTTATGATAGTCACCCAGAGTCAAATATAAGAAGTGCAGAAAATCTGTCCACACACTAAAGATCTAGAATATCCAGCCAAGGGCCTGGATCCCGTGGCAATAACCTGCATGAGTTCATCTGAAAACGTAGAGTCCACAACAATGCCTCCCACAAATCCAACTGGAAGCTTAAAGCCATGACAATGTCTCAGGAAAGTCTGTTTCATGGATCTGTGTAGGGAAGGCCCAAAAGTCAGTGGTGGAAGTTAGAAAGTCTATGCCAGTGGGGTAAAGGATCTGCATCAGTAGGTTGAGGGTTTCTGCACTGGAGCCAAGAAGCGATGCTGAAAATAAGGACCAGGACTCCCCCTAAAAGAACCATAGTCATCTTCAGCGACAAAGTCCCTTAAGTTCCTCCGACAATAACAACTGAACTCATATCAGGGAAACCAGCATGACAAGCTCCTCCAGAAGAACGAACAGCTTCAAAAGAACCAACAACTCCAAATAATAATGCTTAGGAGAACCCACAAACGCTACTCTTCCTCTCTAGGTTTCCTTTTTGTGCTGGCAACTTTCCTCAGATGGGCCATTTACACTCAGCACCTGGCAGATTCATTTCAGCTGGTGTTTAAATTGACCACCAGTTTTTAAACCACCATAACGCAAATACTATGTAAATCATCTATATTCACTGCTTAGGGAGTAATGACTAGAAAAGTAATATGTACATGTTTCATACAAATATGATCTTTATAAAATGTTTTCTGTGTGCATTTGGTTGTATCAGCAGGTGCAGAGCCCACCGATATGGAGGGCTAACTGTGTAATCCAAGATTGAAAATAAGCTTGTTCTGAGAATTCAAGTGTTACTTCACTGTCTTGAAGCTCTCACAAAAAATACCCAATCATTTTAATATCAAAACATAAGTCTGTTTGGGCCTTTCTATGTTATGGTCTCCCTTTCTCTTGGCAAGTTAATAGTTAGACAAATAGGCTCTAGGTTAAGGTTTGAGGGCTGAGGCAGAGACAAGGACCTGGGCACTGATGCAAGTCTGTGGTCTCTGGTCTTCCCAGGTTACCTTTCCCAGGACTACAGGCTGGTGGCCATAATATCCACAGTTGTCTTGGTAAACCATACTTAGGAAATTGCTTCCTCCCCACAGTGGGAGTTGGCCAGAGGAAAATTCTTTTCCTCTCTCTGAAACAGGAAACTGCAGACTGTGATGGGCAATGCTGATATATATATTCTGTGAAGATGCTGTAGCTCTCACTTGGGATCTAGGGGCAGAGGGAGACCTGTGTTCTAGGCTGGACTCAGCAACAAGAAAGAGTGAAATCTCCATCTCACTGTGGGGTTAGGAGGGAGGAGGACCCTTCCATGGTTCAAATACCCAGGTTCTCTCCATTCATGCCAAGTTTCAATAGACATTCTTGAGTGGACATTGTGCCTTCTACCGTAGGCCT
>RJWM01034694.1:0-19509 GCA_004363535.1 Dasyprocta punctata | reverse complement strand
AAGAAAAGTGAGAAGATAAGAAATAGACTTTGTGGAAACAGGATGCGGACCTGGGAAGCAGGGGAGGGCAGAAGATGGTTGTATGTAGTATCACACATATAGATGCAGTAACTCAGTATCATATCACAAGGCATGGCATTTTATAACTAGGCATAAACAAAGATGGAATGCAGTACCAATGGGTTGATAGCCCATCTCTATCTTACTTGGGAAAAAACTGTACCTAGAAGTGCTGTTTAATACATAAAATATAGGGTCCCCACAAATGAAATCTGTAGTATTTTTATCATTAATACAATTATATTGTGGAACAGTTTCTAAGCATTTATTCTATTGTCCAGTTGTATGTATTATGTTCATATGTCACAGCAAAACATATGATTCTTATCACTTTCATCACTATATTTTAGCCCATGTTCATTATTAGAAATTTTTAAAATAAGGGCTGGGAGTTTGGCTCAGCGGCTTAAGCGCCTGCCCTGGCAGGCGCGAGGTTGTAAGTTCAATCCCCGGTGCCACAAAAAAAAAAAAAAAAAAAAAAAAATTGTAACTTCTAAGAAATTTTTAAAGTATAAAACCAGAGAACAGATTTTAATTTCATGGCGATAATATCACACATAAATCTACCCCCATACCTACATAAAACTCTGACAAAATATTTCTCATATGTCCTTGAATTCAGTGTGACTAACAGGTAAGTGCATAGCCCGAGACCTTGACAATCTGTCAACACAAGTCACAAAAACCTTCATAAGAATTCCCAAATGGTAGTTCCTATTAGCATTTCAATACCAAATTTGCAGACTGACACTAATGATTTAAAACACACATGTACTTAAAAGAAGTAGACAATTTTATTTTAAGGGTTAGATAAATCTGAGCAGTAATGCCACACTAGACATACAGAGATAGAGCGACAAATAGTTCAAACTATGGCCCCGCATCAATGGGGCTTCTAGTGGCGCACGGAGTCTAGTTTTCCTCATAACCTTGTTTGTCCAGAGTCTGAATTAAGATCTCTTGGGACACAGATGCAGATACGTCCATGAGCCAACTGCCATATGTACCCACCATGTGCAAACATAAGAGAACGTCTTCCCTGAGTAAGTTAAATGAAATTATTTCCAGATGGTGGACTTTATATATTCATGGGTAAGCATATCACAGTAGTACTACAAGAAAAGAATTTAATTTAAGTAGAGTCTAGTTCAGTGGGTTAGAGTAAAAACAACTTAGGGTACATTTTCTAAACTGCAGTTAAACAGTATTGTCTTCCTTTTTATTTACTTTATATATATATATATATACATATATATATTCATAATGATACAAATATTCCTGAGTAGTTTGAATTACAGAAAAATTCTTCTTTGAAAAGGTCAAGCTTCTGACTGACTAGATTTTAATCTATGAACGACTGCTTTCTTCTCTTGCAGTAGCTAGATTCTTAGCCAGGTTTAGTGGGGAGTTCATTAGACAAAGGTCACCACAGCAACTCTAGAAATATGTTCCACAGAAGGGAATATAACTTAAGAAAAAATTGGAGAAACTTTCAAATGTCACTGTTAAAGTTTTTCTCATATTCCACTGCCTAATAGCTGAAAGGAGCCACATTACAAAATGAAGGAATACAGCCCTTCTCACGACTCTAAGGCGTCTACAGTCCATCAGAAGAGGTGGACACGGATGCGACTGGTAAGAGGAAAATATAGGTGAGGCAATGTCCAAAGTGCTATCAAAACACAATTATGAAAGATACCAAGTCAATATGAGAAGGGAAAGCAAGTAGAGTTTCAGAAAAGAGATCATATTAAAATATTCCTTGAAAGATACACAGAAAATTTCACCTTTAATGTCCTTTTTTTTTGTTGTTAGAAAGAAAGGAAGTTAAGACGACAGGAATCAGAGATGGATCATGTTAAATGGAACAATAGGAGTCATTGCTGCTTCAGAACTGAATGGAGCTAAGATTGTAAGAATATTCTGTTCTACAGTGTAAAAAGTCCCATTCACATTCAAAAATAAGCCTGAGCTGTTCTTAATGGTCAACATTCAGGGAAGGGACTTGGCTTGAGAATCAAAATAAAAAAAAGATTTTATCTCATTTTTCTATTTGCTTTTTTCTTTCCATTTCTTTGCTTGGATTTTTCATAACTTTTTGGAGTCCAAGTTTATTTTCACTTTCTTAACATATTCGTTGCAGATTTGGAAGCTGTGGATTCCTAAGCACTTATTTTCTTACGTTTCTGTGTTGCCATGATTGGATATGAATATCTTTAGTCAGTTTTTAGGATTTCTAGGATAATATATAATTTGTTTAGAATTCCTTGAATTTGTTACATAGTATTTCACAATAATCATGCAAAAGCATAAGAAAAATGCACTTTTCAATAAAATAAATAATGCTTTCTAGTCAAGAAAAATTTTCAGTATATTTGGAAGATATGGGAAGAACCTGGACTTATTTGTATATTTCATTAAAGAGTAATTTCAGCACATGTAAAGATGTTTATCAATTTTTAATAAGATTTCCTTTTCAATTTTCAGATGTAATGGTGACAAAGACAAAGGATGAATGAGAGAGAAGCAAAAAAAATAGGGACTATTGTCATTATTAGGACATTAACTAATTCAGTTATAAAACTTAGTGTGACTAAGAATAAACGGAACGATATACAAATTTAAGCATAGAATAGAAACTAGAATTAATTTACAAAGCATAATTCCAAGTGACTTGTAAGTTAATATGTAAACAAATTTCCATTTCTCTTAGAAACCAAACATAATTCTATTCTGATTACAATTTTAATATAATTTGATATGTAGTGGTGTCATATTCTGGAAATTTGGATAGAAATGTGGTTTCTACCAACAGAAAAAATATGACATATTATATTAAGAGTACAATTAGGATTTACAGAGTCCTAATTAAAAATTATATGACTTTAAAGCCCAACTTACCCAAAACGCATCTGATGTTTGGATGTTTCTACTTTATTCTCCTCTTTACAATTTGTAAAATAGGTAGAAATATAGGATTTTCCACTAAGGTTTATTGTGACAAACATGACACTGTGCCATCCATAAAGTTAGTTACCTCGAGTATTTGAAGTACTCACATACCACAGTGATTATATTCTGATCCAGACTGCCCATATGTAATAAATCACTACTGAAAAATAAAAAATACAAAATTTTGCATCTGGTAGCCTTAGGACAATAAGCAGTTTGTTTTCACCTATCCTAGTGACAGTACTGCAGGAAATTCTCTGTAGCTTATGTTGTAAACAACAATACCTCATTTACAAACGCACAGCTGAGACAAGTCAACCTCTCCTTTTAAATAGCAAACAAATCCTTTGCTCGTACACTAAGATGATATGGTCTGTTTCATAGTCCCTATTTATGTATTTAAGAATGGGATGTAGGCAAAATAAAATACTTCTTTCCCATCAATATCTATTTCCACTGTCCATTCCATTCCCAAAACCGGTGTGAGTGTAAACTTTATAGTAGGGGAAAATAAAACACACAAACAAAAATACTTTACAAGGAAGTACAAGATGTAATCACCGATTGTCGGAGTGATTTTACAAACACGGCCTTTGGATATCACTCTCCCGTTCTTGGCCACGCAGATGTCCTGAGGACACAGGCCTGACATGAATTGCACCCAGGACAGACTTCATTCTCTTGGGCCTCATGAACCGCTGGGAATTGAAGCTGCCCCTCTTCCTGGCATTCTTGTCCATCTATATTTTCACAGTTGTGAGCAATCTGGGTTTGACCCTGGTCATCAGAACGGATACAGGACTCAGCAAACCCATGCACTTCTTACTGAGCAACCTGGTTTTTGTGGATTTGTGCTATTCATCCATCATCACTCCCAAAGTGCTGGGGAATTTCCTGAACCTGGGAAATGCTGTCTTCTGTCTCTTTCCATGCCTGTGTTGCTCAGTTGGGCTGCTTTCTCACCTGCATGGTGTCAGAATGCTTGCTCCAGGCCTCCATGGCGTGCGATAGGTACGTGGCCATTTGTAACCCTCTGCTCTACATGATCAGATGTCCTTAGCCTCTGCATTCAGCTCGTCGCTGTGCCCTATGGCTACAGCTTCCTGACGGCGCTGTTCCACACTACCCTTAGCTTCCAACTCTGCTACTGCCACTCTAACATCATCAATCATTTCTACTGTGAAGATCTGCCTCTGCTCAGGCTTGTGTGCTCAGACACTCGCTCCAAACAGCTGTGGGTTTTGACCTGTGCTGGCATCATGTTCATTGCCTCTGTTCTGATTGTCTTTCTCTCCTACATGTTCATTGTTTCTGCCATCCTGAGGATGTGCTCAGCTGAGGGAAGGAGAAAAGCCTTCTCCACCTGTGGCTGCCACATGCTGGTGGTGACCGTATTTTATGGGACCCTGATGTTTGTGTACCTGCAGCCCAGCTCTAACCATTTCCAGGACACAGACAAGATGGCCTTGGTCTTCTACACAGTGGTCGTCCCCATGCTGACCGCCCTGATCTACAGCCTTCAGAACAAGGACTTCAAACAGGCTCTGAAGAAAACGGTCAGCAGTAGCAGCCAGGCTTCTGTGCTCATGAAACTAAGAACATGGCTTCTAGAAACAAAATCAATTTTTCTTTCATGATCTTCTTTTATACCCCTAATAAATCACTTTTTTTGTAGGCAAATTTCACTTAGAATGGTATTTTCACATGGAGGAGATGAAGAAACATTTTACATTAAATGCTATTCTTACATAAAAATGCATTTCATAACTTCTTTCATCTGATAACTACACTAGATTTTGTCCAATAATTGACAAAATTTAAGACTCCCTTAGTGCCCCATTTAGGGTTACAAGAGTAATAACAATAGATTATTAACATCCATTAAACATAATTAAAGTTTCTAATTAAATTACAGACAACTGTAAACTGTTTCCTCTTGGATAATTTTGTTCTGAGCGGATATTTGACAATGGAGATAATGATTAATTATTAGAACAACAACATAGTGTGAATCTTTCTAGCTAGAGGGAGATGTGAGATATTAAAAAGATTCTAAATTTCACATCAGAGACCTCTACACTTAAAAACTCCCCTACACAGTGCTGAGATCCTCAGGATTAGGAAGCCCACTGTAAACAATTATTCATTGACAGTTGTCATGAGGATTTCATTCAGATCAGCAGACTTCCTGGGGCTAATCTTGTCTTCTCTTGCCTTGCTGGTCTCTCCTTACCTGTTCTATCAATTATTGAGATTGATACTAGAATCTTGAGTTAAATTATGGTTATCCCTTTGTTATTTGTCAGTTCTTTCTGATATTTTGATGTCTTGAATCCAAAGAATAATTTGTCTAAATAATAATGTTAAATTTACTTCTGTTTCTTTCAGTTAGCATTATTAAATGTGTCTCTGTTTTAGGGTCAGAATTACTAATTTGAAGGCTTTTTTGTGACTTTATTATACTTTCTGCAGCTCTCTTGGATTTTGTTTTCATGAAATAAATTGCCTTTTCTTTTTCAATATATTTGTGATTTTGTGTGTAATTTATGGCTCTTTTAAATAGCCAATATTTGGATAAATTAATTTTGGTTAAATTAAACCTTAAAGGACAACCCATTTAGTATTCCTTCTGTCTCTCAGGTGCTATTCCTATTCTCCGTTCTAATTCTTTCTTCCATTTCCCCAATAAATTTCCCTACTCTGAAAACATAAATAAATTAATTCTTAATATTGCTTTCAATTAAAGTTTTAGTCCATCTTATTTCAGATAATTACTGATGTGCTTGGATTTATATGTCATCTTTCTAACTATATATTAAATATCTGTGCCTTTCATGTTTTCTTTCAGCCTTCCTCTTTTGTGTTGAAAGATTTTTCCCTAGTTATTTTATTCCTGTCTTAGTTAGCTTATGCCTGTCACTCACTTGCAAATTCCTCTACCCAATGTGTTAGTTTTTTTGACCAACCCTTGCTACATTATGGAGCATTTTTCCTAGCATTTATTTACTTTTTGTTTTTTTCTGGACTTCTCATATAAAATTTGTGTTTCTCCTATTGTGTGATGCAATGGTGTCTGTTGGATATTCTCTAAATGCCAAGGTGTTGAAACAAATACTAATTTATTTCACTAAGATTCATCTATCTTTGAAAACACATTTTTCAGATCAATTCTAAGATTTGTTTGATTCCAAAGGCTCTGTACAATTTAATTTATAAATATTTCCCTTAATTTTTGTTGATATTTATTTTATTTTGCTTTTGAAATGCAGAAAATTCATTGGGGAAAAAGAATGAGAAATAGGAATAGAGAATAGGAGCAGCTCCTGAGGGACAGGATGGGTCCCATATCAATTCTTGTTGATTTTTTTTTTACAAGAATGCATTCGTGCAAATCTTGATTGCAAGATTTCATAAATCCCTCATATTTTTTTAATTTTTCGAATATGTAATAATCACATTTCCTCAGTTAATTACAATTTTTAAGACTATGTAGATCAAAACATTTTATCATAAAGTAGTGAAACAAGAAAACATTAATAGAAATGACAAAATATGTCTTTTATTGAAATGTATATATTAGTATAAGACCACCTATTAATGATGTTTTAAAAGGGTATTTTGTCATTTCCTATAAGATAAGGTTGAAATATTGCTATTGAAAAAGACTTTCTCCAAAAAAAGAATCAAGAAGACACATGTGTATTTCTATGAGTTTGTACATTGTGATCTCTTCCTCTCTCTCTCTCTCTCTCTCTCTTTATTTTTTTTTTTTTTTGGTGATAACAGGAATCAAACTTAGGATATTGTGCTTGCCAGGCAGGTGCTGTGCCACTGAGCTATAGCCTTCTACATAAATTATTTGTGAAAACTGACTTAAATGACAGTGAAGATCACCAAGTCCCATGAACTTCTGTCTACAGGAAGAAGAAGTAAAATCTAGTGACTTAATTCAAATCAACTTGGAAGGCCTGCTATTCAGAACAGCTTCTTATTTTCATTTAAAGTAGAATCCCTAAATTAAGGGGATTGATCTTCAGTGAAAAAGCATGGAAAATCAATGGGGAACAACCCAAAAGAAAAAAAAATGATTGGAAATAGAAAAACAAAAACCTGGAAATAGATGCAAAAGATTCTAATTGTTAATATTGAAATTATTGAAGTACAGATATGTTCTTTAGAATGTAATATTTAGTTGCCTAAATGCTTAATAAATTCTTCATAATTAACCAGAGCATAATCTGTGAAAACCCCAATTTGATTACTCTTTCTTAAGCCATACACCACAGGGATGACGAACCTTTAAGAGACTGAATGCTGAACTGTAACCCAGAAGCCATTTATTTATTGCAAGGGCAAACACTGCAGTTACAACTTAACAATGAAATTTTAGTTTAGAAAAAGCAACCTGAACATTAACATCTTTTGCTCCCAAAGAAAAACACAATTGTATGTGTCTCATATGCTTGCACTACTGCTTAAGTGTGCAAATTATGTCATGAGCAATGACTTCATTGCCAAAAATCTCATAAAGGCTATCTTGAGTGAACCCCACTTATTTGATATGTATGTCCTATAATTCATCATATGATTTATGCAGAAGGGAACATCTTTTTCACCTCCAAACCATCAGATTTAGCAGATTTAGAAGATTCTCTCAATATGTAACTTCTACACTTTAGTCTACCCAGAATTACTGTATTTCAAAAAATCTCGTAAGTATTGTGACTTTGTATTTCTAAAAACTTCAACACATGCCCTGCTGTATGTTTTTCCAACCCCTATAAATCATTGTCTTCATAGCTGCAAGAGTAGTGGCTTAAAACCTGAAGGTGAGTATGAAACTCATCTAAATATTGCTCCATAGTTTAAAATTCACTTCAAATAAATCATTATTATCAGGATATTATGTATGTCTTCCAACTTTCTAGCTATTCATTATTATTTGGTGACACAATTCAGCATCTACTTTCCATAGATAATGAAACTAAGTGTTAATTGTTATTCTCTACCTCAGAACTCCAGTTCTGCTAAAAGTACCATTGCCTGGAATCCTGCACTCCCCTGGCTATGATTTAGCTGCTTCCTTCTCTTTCTTTAGGTTCCATGCCAACTGTCACCACCTCAGAAAGAATTTTTTTAAACATCCCATGTACGATTCTCCCAGACTAACTTCATGTATCCTCATATTTAATTTCATCATTAAACATAATACAACTCAGAATTATCTTCATTAAGTGTATCTTAAGAGACTTTTGTCTGCTCTCTGTAAATGGAATAGTACTTCCATGACACGAGGGACAACAAATGTATTTAAAGCTTGAGCATCATCAGAGATAAAGTAGAAATTCAGTAACTACATGATTAATGAAAAAATAAGTAAATCACTGGAAGAAACCAAAGGAAAAGGACAATGTTTGCTGTCAGAAATAAATACATTACAAATTCAAAAATGTTAGTGTTTATTTTAGTCTTTTTTCCCTAATTCATTCTGTATATTCATTTCAGTCTCTTTTTTCTCACATAAATTTTATTTTGCACATTTTGTCCTGTGCTGATATGTTGTATTTAGAGAGAGACTGAGAAAGAGAGAGAAGAGAGACAGACAGACAGACAGACCAAGACAGTGAAAGAGAGAGACACAGAGAGAGAGAGAAAGAGAGACAGAGAGACCGAGAGACAGAGACAGAGAGACACAGAGACACAGAGAGAAGCAGGGAGAATGTGTATCAACAAGTATATGCTTTTACTACTCAAATAATGACTCAGTCTGGACTCTGCGGAAGTTCAATCCCCATGATTTAGAGGTGATCTGAGTTGATCAGGAGAGCGCTATCAACTGCTAGGACAGAGCCTCTTATTGCCTTTTCAGTGGGCATAAAATCATCCTGAAACAAACAACCACAGAAAGGTGTCTAACTATACTAAAAAATGTGCCATTGAGCAATAACACTGGCCCTCATGTATACAGTCACAATATTTGGGTGGCTGAGGCAGGAGGAATGTTGAGTGTTCGAGGTCAGCTTGGCCACACATTGAGCTCAAAGTCAGTGTGAAACTTTTTGAAAGTCTCTATCTCAAGAAAACATAATAATACCAAAGGTACAGGTTAAGTAACTCAAATTACATTTAAAGGAAAAAAATCATGCGTATCATGACTGAGGTATTATGTACACATGAAATATTTTGTAAATAAATTGGGTTATTTTGTTCATTAACACTCTTGTTTTCATTATGTAAAGGGCCCCCAATTGTTTACATAGAAAGGAAAGATTGCACGTTTGAAATATGAGATGAGTGACGCTGGTTTCAGAGGATTGTGAGCTCAGTGGGATTGCACTCAACATGAGTCAGCACCAGCAGCAACGCAGCTCAAGAAATAAAATCACAGAATCACTGTACAGACCTTGCAATAAAGCGTTACTCATGCTAATTGCTATCCTTTTACCAAAGAACCGAGTAATTCTCTCACTCACTTTGAGATGAAGCATTAATTTCATATCTTTAAAGTACTGCTCATGTTGGCTCGGGAAAGGTTCAGAAATACTCTGGCTTCTTTTAGTTTTAAACTGTATGTCACGTGGTTGAGTTACGCGACATATTTTAATGTAGTGGTTACTCTGTAATACTTTACTGTGAAATATAAAGAGTAAGGGAAATTCCTGGATGGTATTGATGCTGTCATTTCACATTTCATGGTGATGCTGGAACAGCTCCAGGTCACAGAGGAGAAGTGGTGAGAAAGTTTCTCCCGGTGGTGCTGCTCTGTTTGATTCTATGGAAGTGGTAAACCAGGGTCTTACAGTCTCTGAAGTCGCCACAGAACTCTTACAAGTTGTTTCTTTCCTTGAGTTCCCCTTACACGCTCTCGTGGGAGACTGTATAGGGATGTCATCAAAGCAAATTTAAGTCTCAGGGATGATTTAGGCATAATGAACTGATCACACTGATTGAGGCTTCCTTAGGGAAAGTCACACATAAGGTGGGAAGCTTAAAATTCTTTCAATCAAAACAGTAAGGCAGAGAAAGAAAACTGCTTCTTCTTTTGAGGTGAGTGAAAATTGGCATGACTTTTTTGTTTTGTATTGTTTTTGTGAGGTTTTCTGTTTGTTCGCTTGTTTTGTCTTTTTGATACATGATCTCACTATACAGTTCAGGCTGGACTTGAGCTCACTTTGTAGCCCAAGTTGATTTCAAACTTGCAATGATTCTCCTGCCTCAGCCTCCAGAGTGCTGGAATTACAGGTGTGTGACACCACACCAGTTTGAATTATGACAGCTTTTGATGCTCACCTGTGTTCGATGAATCCCCATAACATTTGGATTCTGACTATAGGCACTCACAATCAATAACAGCAGATTCCCTACAAAATTCTCTCTCTCTCTCGCTCTCTCTCTCTCTCTCTCTCTCTTATTTTGTACCAAGAATCAAACTCAGGACCTAGACATGCAGGCACTGTGCCACTGTACTTTATCCCTGGTCCTAACTTCTTTTCCCACTATCTCCTCCTTGGACTGCTATCTCTTGGTAGAGCATATGTTTTAGGTATAAAATTCAGTTCACTGAATACTTATCCTTGAACAATCAAATTAGTGAGATTTTAAAGTGCCATTTAGTTAATGCAAGTCACAAAGGAGTCAGAAAAATTTAAAGTGCATCACTGGACTCATCAGTTAGAATCCATTCTGATTAGGGTTTCCAGACGAAATACAACACAAAACACTGAGTTTAATTTGATTTTCAGTGATTTAACATTATATTTATTTCATTCATTGTTTTACAATTAAAGTATCAATTTAATATTAATATATAGTAATGATATTTAACAAAAAATATGTTAAGGTAATACTTTCCTGTAAATATTTCATAAATTGCAAATAAGTATTTTTTAGGCTGGCAAGTGCCAGAATGTGCAGCTAGTTTAGTCTTTGATTGTTTTACCCACAGTGTTGCTTCTGACATTATTTTTTATACTGTATAATGCAAGCTTGAATACACAGAAATAAATATAAGTTTTTTAAGAGATACTAGGTTAAGAAGAAATCTCTGAAATTCAAATAGTTCCTAATTAGCACAAGCATGTATATACATAGATTTTCAGTCTCTCTTTATGCATTTTGAACTTGGCCTGTGTTAATAGAAAGTACCAAATGGAGATTTTCACCTTGTGTACAATGATGTATTATGAAGACTCCAGTGGTATTCTTTTTGATACAAGCAAGTTGAGCATGATTAAGGAATGTACATATTCAGAGGGATTAAAAATGCACACTAAAATGGAGGTAGACTTAAAAAATACGTAAAACTTTTGGAGAAAATTGAAGTACTACGTAGTCATAAACTTGGTGCGGGGCTTCTGGAACCCTTTGCCCAATCAAAAGCATCTTCTATTCTATAGTAAAACCCTAATATTACAGATCCATCTTGCAAATTCAAAATTAAATTTTGAGAAGAAATAGCCTATGGTTCATTAGTGAGAGAAAGATAAGACAGAAGAGTGGAAACCAAAGCAGCAGCAGAGCACCTCATGGGGGAGTAGAAAGCAGCCCAGTGATCTCCAGGATCGCCCTGTGCCCAGCTCCCTTTCCTGACTCAGAAACCTAAGGAGGCACTGCCATGAGCAGATTCCTGGAACTCCTGCCAGCAGCAACTACTCCAAGCTTTTCTTTCTGACTTTGTGCTGGGCCCCAAGAAAAGGATCCCTGGTGTCTGTGCAGGGGGACAACTGTGTCCTGGTAAACAATCGTTCTCTCCTGCATTCAAATTACAGAATGAGTTGATATCTCATTCCTTCTCCATCAGAAAATCATACTGACACAGTTCCAGGATTTCACTGAGCTGATACTGAATGTGACAGAAGGATAATTCAAGAGATTAGGCTAAAAGGTGGGAGGGGGCCCCTGCTTGTAATCACTTCTGCTTTCTTTTACTGATTTCTCACTGTAATTTTACTAAATGAGTGGTAGCACATATTTTTGTGATACTTGAATACCACAATATCATGCTCTTCTTCATAGTAAAATTGCTGAAATAATTTAAGAACTTCTACATATGATATGGAAATGCTCAAATAAAATTTTTAGATTAATTATAAGTTGCGCTATTTTACTAGTGTTATTTTCTGAAGTAAATAATACAAAATTAAACACTAAAATATGTGTAAGTCAACATAAACTAGTTTTTATCAGGAACAGATCAACATTTTGTGTGTCTAAATGGGCTCACTGATCACTAAACAACAAAGTAACATTAACTCAAAATTCTGTCAATCAGACTCCATCTATGTCTGTAGATGTTGACATATCTTGATGTGATTTAAAGTATGAGGGTAGTGGAACTCAGAATATAAAAATGTAGAGAGCTTAATTGACTGTAGTTTACACATTTTAGTTTTGAAAGTTTAACAAAGATGTGTAGCTTTGTGAATTTATTGCTGAAGCTCCACATGACTTTTATGAATATGGAAATTCCTACAATAGGAGACCAGATTGGAGGTAGAAGGCATGATTGAAAAGTACAGCATGCTTAAATAAATAATAACTTCAAAAAGTAAAAGACACTTGGACATCAATCATTCTGAACAGTCTTCACTTGGCACACAACTGTCCCATTTCTCTTGCTGCTTTCTGAAGCAGATCTGGAAATCTTATTTTGTGATTATCTTGACACTATTGTGGCCACCTTGATGTCTTGAATAGATTCAGAATATTTACCTTTCATCATCCTTTGAAGACTGGAAAAGAGCCGGAATTTGGATGGTGAATGACCAAGTGACTGAGGTGGATGACACCTACCATATTTTTTATGAGATTAACTTTTCATTAGCTGGCACTCAGCACCAGGATTCATTAATTTTGAGCGGAAGTCCTTAATGCCTAAGGAAGCATTTCTAGAACTGTTGCTGAAAGTACCACAAATCATGGGTTAGGGAGGGTGTGAAGTTGCCTTATTGTAACACGTATGTTTATTGTATAATTTACTATAGTTTTCCAAACTTCTGGTATATTAAGAAAAAAGCAATTATTCAACTGTGTAGAAGAAATTAAGCCTAATATTTTATGTTAACGTGTTTTGTCATTAATATTTACACTACAAATATTGTTGATACTCTTAAGATTTTCATCTACGTCATAATAGGTCGTGCATTTCACATGGATACCTCATTTGGAGAAACAGAAAATATCATTCCTTATTTAACATTTAGAATGAGAACATAAAGTTAGTATTTGATTGTTTTCTAGAATAAATATTTCTATTTTGAGCATGACTATTATAATTTGCTTGACAATTTTCAGTGAAAGATGTAACATCTTTCTTTTCCTTCGCAGAAGAGATACTGGAACCTCGTGGGCAGAGAAAACCAAACAGTGCCAACTAACTTTCTTCTGAGTGTGGTCTCCAGCCTGCCTGAGCTGCAGTTTTCCCATTATTGGATCTTTATCATCTACGTTTTCACACTGGTGGGCAACCTGGGCATGATCATTCTGACCAAGCTGGATGCCCACTTACACACACCCATGTATTTCTTCATCAGACACCTGGCTTACATGGATCTGGGTGATGCCACTGTCATTTATCCTAAAATGCTGGCAAATTTTGTTATGGGTCAGAACACCATTTCCTATCCTGCTTGTGCCACTCAGATGGCCTTCTTCATTATGTTCATTATCAGTGAACTTTTCATCTTGTCAGCCATGGCCTATGTATGACCACTACGTGGTCATCTGCAACCCCCTACTCTACAGCGTCGTCATGTCCCAGACACATTGCCGCATGCTGGTGGGCATTCCGTATCTCTACAGCATCTTTCAGGCTCTGCTGTTCACTAGTAAGATTTTTACATTGACTTTCTGTAATTCTCAGGTCAGTCATTTCTACTGCGATGCTGTTCCTGTGTTACTTATGCTGTATTCAAATGCACGAGATATAGAATTGCTGGTAGTGTTATTTTCAGCATTCAATTTGTTCTCCTCTCTCCTGGTGGTCCTTTTGTCCTACATGCTGATACTCTCAGCCATATGTCAGATGAATTCTGCAGAGGGAAGGAAGAAAGCTGTCTCCCATGTGGGTCCCACCTGACAGTGGTGGTGGTCTTCTACGGAACTCTTCTCTTCATGTATGTGCAGCCCAAATCCACTCACTCCTTTGAAACAGAAACTGACCTCTTTCTTTTACAGTTTAGTGATTCCCATGCTAAACCCTGTAATCTACAACTTTAGAAACAAAGAAGTAAAAAGTGCCTTCCACAGGGTCTTTGGGAAACCATGTAAAATTTGTTTTTAATGTTTCATTTAGAATGCTGGTCTAATAAAATAGGATACAGGAAATGCTGCTTGACAGCGCTGCAAATTGGTATGAATATACTTATTGGCTGTGCTAATGAGAACACAGAGAAAACTAGATTATTTTCTATATAGTCACTATGATTAACCTGCAAGTTTTAAATATCAATTGACTATCATTTTCTCCAACAATCCCTGGTTTTTATTCAATATTGCTTCTCATAGAAACTTATTCTTTCAATGAAAATGCCTATTACATTCTTCATCAGTAAACTGTGTATTTATTTTGCATTTGTTGCTTTGGTTTGGTTTTTACCAACATTTTTCTTAGTACTGCTTTTATTGTATACATTGAATCTAAAATTACAGCACAAAAAAAACTAATTCTCTTACAGACAGAACATATATAGATCTTCTCTGCATTTTTGTTCAGGAAAACATTTGAGTTCTGAAAAGCCAGCATGTATAATATTTTGGTTTAAAATCTGGGAATGAAGTAAAAATCTAACGAGGCAGATCTACTTAAGGTAGTTTGGGGGAAATCTGAACTTGCACAAAATTTTGAAAAATATTTAATACTTTAGGAAAATTAATAGAAAAAATTACATTGCACACATTAGCATAAAATACACAGTAATAATTCCAAATATTAGAACTATAACAAGCAACAAATTTAGACTCTATCCAAATAGATCCTGAAAAGATACTGGTGCTTGAATAAGCACGCAAGTACTAGAATGTGTTTAATACAGTGAGCGATTTAACAGGAGTATAATTATTGTGGGAAACAAAATAACAAAGCAAATTAATTGGTACTCCAGGAGATGGCAATACATTATTATTAATAAATATTTATTAAATGATCTTACCATCAGTTTATACATGGAAAAAGATAACACCTTCAACAATACACTAAGTTCTTCCCAAAATGAAGACATACATAAAACAACAGATTGAACAAAAATTATCAAAATATTCACAGTTACTAGTAGAATTAAAAGTAGATGACTAACACATACTTAATTGCAGGTTAAACTGGGAAGAGAGATTACATAGAACAGGAAAAACCTGAAGAAATATTAGCCAGAGTTTCTTTCCAAATTAAAATGATAATAATAATACCAGAGGTTCTGGGTGTGGTGGTGCCCATCTGTAATCTCAGCACTCAGGAAGCAGAGACAAGAGGACTGCTGAGTTCAAGGTTAGCCAGGGCTCTACAGGGAGTTCAAGGCCAGCCTGAACTACAGTGCAAGAGCCTGTCTGAAATGATAATAATAATAAGAACAACAACAATAATGCCAGAGACAGAAAAGGTTAAATAACTCCAATCTGAATAAACAAGAAGAAAATTTCATCATAGTGCATCACAAACAAATTTCTGAAAAGCAATGCTAAAAAGAAGTCCTTCAAATGTGCGTAATGTAGAGATTTATTATGGACAAATGAAGACATGATCTATAACTAATTTATTGCCAGAAACAATAAAAGACATGTGATGCCTTTTATCATTCTATGTTTATATGCTTGGCAAAAGTTTATATCTAGAAAAAGTATTCTTGGATAATTGATGCTGAATTATCAGAAATTATATAACATTTTCCTAAAAAATCATTGTTTGTTTTTACTCATATTTTATGTGATGTATGTTCCATACTTAATAAGTGCATAATATTGTCTCACTAAAATTCTTATAAAGCATATTAATGATTTCAGCATTTAGTGACATTGTTATCTTTGCTCTGCTCAGATACTCATGAAATTCAATTGATAATTCTGATTTTAGCAGGTTTTGGCTTGATCTCCTCTCTTCTGATGGTCCTCATGTCCTACCTGCTCATCTTTGTGACCATTCTCAGGATGAACTCCAAAGAGGGCAGGCGCAAGGCCTTCTCCATGTCTGGGTCCCAACTGACTGTGGTCGCAGTATTCTATGGGAGTTTGATATTTATGTATGTACAGCGGAAGGCCAGTCTCTCCAGTGATACTGACAAAGTGGCTTCCATATTTTACACCCTGGTCATCCCCATGTTGAATCCATTGATCTATAGTTTGAGGAACAAAGATGTAAAATGCGCCCTGCAAAGATCCTGGAACAACTTATGCAATATATTTTTAAGGTTTTGTAGAATACGATTCCTATTAATTAAGTCGTATGCATACACCTTTGCTATGTTTGAATCTAGAAAAATTAAAAAGATAAAATGGGCTTAATATTTATTCATGTATGTATTATATTACATATACCAGTTACTTTTAATAGGCATAGGTGAATGAAGAAAAGAAAATTTAAAAATGAAACTTTGACTCTTTTGAGACAGATGTATCGATTAGATATGTTAATTTTATAGTGTAAATGTATTAAAGGAATACAGAATCAACACTATAGGAGGCAAGAAAAATGAGGGTACTGTGGCATTTTAAGAACCAGTGGAAATTACACAAGTATTAGCAAGCCTTCTTGTGTTTTTATCACTAATTTCAGGACAAGTTGTACAGTGTAACTCATATGTGTGCTCTGTGTACATATTATCTCTATTCTTGCATTTTGCCCTTCATAATTTTGGATGATATATTTTTCATTGTATTTAGTATGATTCTTTATGTGTTTTGTGGTGTTTTGAAATTTATGAGTGTATTTAAATAATAAGTATTTCAAATTGTGATGTCCCACTCATACATCAGTCAATATCTTTGTTTTCACATGTTTTAACTATACCTCAGTAATTCAAATACTTAGATGAGCTTAAATGAGTTTTTCTTATTTCATTGTCTTGACACTCAGGGACATACAAATTAAGATAAATTCTAAAGCCATTTGGGACAATGCTCAAGTTTGTGCTTTAATTCTAGTTGACATTTTCAATAACTTCTTGCTCATTTCTATAGATTCTTTCCTATTTATCTAAAAAGGGTATAATTACACTTACTTTCAAATTGAATTAATATTTTTGCCTTTTTTTCTATGTTGCCGATTTCTCAATTTTAATTAGTGTTACAGGAACATCATAATTTCATTGACTTCCATTTTTTCTGCATTATTTGCTTCTCCAGCTTATTAAAAAATGAATCAGAGAAAACATATTATATTTCTCTTCCATCCTTTGAAATTGTTTTTTTGTGGTGTCATATCTTCGCTATGACAAGCTGTCTCTGAGATGGAGGCAAGAATATAGTTAATTTTGGACATAGTTGTTACATGTCATTACATTTTTTAATGAATATACACTTTCAGTTTTTCAGAATCTTGTGATTTCCTTAGTACACCATCATGAAAGAAATTTGTATGAAATAAAATAAAACCCATTGAATGCTGAATGAATGCATTTCTTTGAAAAAAATAAAATACAGTATATTGTCACATGAAAATAAACACCATCATATTGTAGAAGCAGTTAAGATCAGTCTTTGAGGTACTCATACCATCTACAAAAAGCTCCCACTCAGCAATATTATTGAGTCTTATATATAGATTTTTTCAACTTGCAATTAACCTAGACATTACATCAGCCTTGTGAAGTAAATTCCAGTAAATACTCTTTTTTTTTCCTCTCACTAATGTCATCCTGACCTGAGAGCATAATCCTCATTTTGTCACCTTTCGGATTAGAAGACAGGAAAAGGCAGAGGAAACAATTATAATATGTTTAAGTTCTGGAGATCTGATATGTAGCATAGTGACTAAATTCATAGCCACTGCATTGCTTACATGAAATTTGATAAGAGATGAAGTCCACGTATCCTCACCAAACTGGTGCACACACGCACACTCACACACACACACACACACACACACACACACACAAGTATGGGTGGCAATGCATGCTTCAATGAATTTGATGGTGGTCATCATTACATAATGTATATGTGTACTGAACATTGAATATATACAATTTTATTCATTAACTAAGTACTTTAAAAAGAAAAAAGGGAAAGAGAGAACAATAAATGAGTGCAACTATGCAAAACATTGATAGATAATTCAAGTAGTAAAAAATAAAAGAATTTAAAAATGTCACTCAGCTTATTTTGGACAAGAGAGTTTGCTCAAATAGAAATCCACCACAAAGATAATTGATACAAGTAGTTTAAGAAAATATGTGATACATCATGAAGCTGGAAGAAGATTAGCAGGCATTAATATTAAGTAATCAGTAATATACTGAAAAAAGAAAATATTAATCAGCATCCCATGCCAAAAGAGACTCTGCTAGAAATTCAACTGCACATCCAGAAGTTTCAAAGCCACAAAATATTTGTAGATTGTCCAGCTGCTAAAATACGCCTCCGCAGTCTGTAAAGTCAGTCCAAGATCTCCAAGCTGCCATGGTTGCCCAGTCTTCTGTCACCCACAGCCTGTTGGTACACCTGCCTGGATCTAAAAAAATTACTTTCTTCTACTTTTGATTGGCTCCTATCATCCAGCTTCTCTTTGCCTTTAATTGGAAAGATCCTCATTTTGAACTCAAAAGTCAAGCCACCTGGACTCAATTTCCCAGAGGCTCAAAACTTGTTCACCCTCTTTGGAGAAGATCGCTGCACTTCTGGTTAATGACACCCAAGATGCCTGCTGCAAAGACACAATATCTGCAATATCTGACAGAAATTGGTTACTAGAAAAAACTGCATACTTCTTGGACCTGCTGGCTTCTAGAGAATCTGGATCCTTGAGGTCACAAAAACAATGATGCTTACTCAGATTGTGAGCCCCTGGGAGTACCCGGTGGCCCACCTCTGCAAATACTTGCATCAAGTTCTTAAGGGCTGCCTCCCCCTTTGACTTCTCATTCCAACAGCCACTGTCTTTCTGACCAAGATACCTGATAAGGACCAAGACCTAACTGTCCAGGTGCTACATGCTGTACTGGCTGACCAGATTTAAATAATGGACGCCCTGACAAATGCTGAGTACACCCTGTTTATGGATGGAAGTAACCCTGTTAGGAATGAAGTCAGGTTGCATATGCTGTGATCACATTGGACAGAGTTATTTTGGCCAAAGCTCTCCTGCTACTACTTCGTACTGTTGTTTGGAAAACTGTCACCAATGACACCAAACTTGTGCTCCTAAGTTCCTTCCAGGGACATGGTTTACTGAAACATCAACCCCAATTAGAAAAACTTTTAATCAGAGCCAGACCTGCCCCTTGCAATCTCAAACGCCAGCCACAGCACTGGCACCCCTAACCCTGCAGCCAGTACAAGCTTCAGTGTCTGTGT
>RJWM01034693.1:0-19509 GCA_004363535.1 Dasyprocta punctata | reverse complement strand
CCCTTCCCTTCAACATAGGGTCTTACTAAGTCAGAGTTTTTTAGGCTGGGCTCAAACTTGTGATCCTCTTGCCTCAGCCTCCCAGAGTGCTGAGATTATAGGTGTGTGCCATGATGCATGACACTTTTACTCATGTTTCTATACGGAACGTTTAACATATAGGAGGTAATCAGTCAGTGACTGTTGAGTGAATTCGTGTGTGAATGAAAAGTGTGGCCTACTTTGCTATGTGTGCATTTGGGGAAAGTACTTGATGATCACAGACTCCCTTTACACCTTATGTTCTTAAGGGCTTTGTTGTTCTAAGTCCCTTCCTCTTCCCACTTTATCCTGTTTCCCTCTGTATCTCAGTTACCACCATGACTTGAGTTACCATCTACCATATGTCACACCCTCCCAAATTTATATTTTTAATTCAGCTCTGTCTTCTGAAAACCAGACTCATAATTCCAGCTACTTACTAGACAGCGCCAGTGGGTGTTTCTGGAGGCACCTCAGGTTCAGTTTAGTCTGCCAAATCTCTGTTCATCAATTTCTCATCCCACTCCATCCCAACCTCTTTCACGTCCTTCTTTTTCTTCTCCTCTTATCACTAACCATGAAAAATGGCATCATCCACCCCATTGTATATGCAGATATATCCCTAACGTAGTAGGCATTTAATGTTTGTTAAATACGTAAGTGCCATTCAGTAAAAATTAAGCTAAGTCAATGTAAAAGGATAGATTTGACGGTTCCATTAAGAAATGGTCTTAGACTGAAGAGTCAACACCTAGAATGAGAATGTGCTCTGGAAAGTCCCAACTTTTGATATCTTTGAAATACCAGCAAATCAATGTCACTCATGAAATCTTAGTTTAAAACGAGACATAGAAGATAGTTGTGCTCCTTCTGGAAACCCCGAAATGTTTTCTGTTAGAAAAATGGGATATATGCAAATAGGGATGCAGGCTTTTGGGGGGGTTGTTTCCAGGTTATTGGTATCATGAACAAAGAATTGAGCATGGCACTCAGAAGAAATAAGGAACAAGAATAAGATTTATTGAAAATGAAAGAAGCAAAAGTACATTCCATGGAATGGGGTTGGACCACTGAGAAGAGCTCATGCTCCAATATGGTCAGGCAGTGGATCTCATAAGGTCATGATATTAAAGGATATTATAGAAGGATCCATGGTTAGGGATTAATGGGAGTCATGGCCCAGCAAGGTATCTGGAGGGGGAGTTTTTGATTACATGAGATTTTTTTTTTATTTAAGAGAAAAAAAGACACAGAAAAGAAAACCAGAAAGCAAAAGAGACAAACAATGGAAAACCCAAAATAATAAAAATATAGGCTTTCAAAACAAGATGATAAGAATTTAACAATGGTTGTTATATTGCATATGGTTATCTTCAAAATGGTTGTTTAGATTACCAGATATAAACATGCAAAATTGATCTAATCATATGAGTATTAACAGTTCTTTCCCAAGAACTTATAGAATTGGTAGTATAGTCATCTTAGCTATCTTACATATATATTTATAAATTTGTATCTTTTCCCTTCCTTCTTTCCTCCTTTACCCTATCCCAGTTACTTTTTCCCTTTGAGCAGTTTCTTACCCTTACACAATATTTGTTGTAGATTTTGGATCTTATTTGCACTTTCAGTTTCTTACACTAGGGAGACAATATAGTATTTACACATGTGAATTTGATTTATTTCACTTATGAGTATGATCTCAAGTTGTGTCCATTTACGTGTGAAAGCCTCGATGCACTCTTTCTTTCTTTCTTTTTTTTTTTCTTTTCTTTGGTACTGGGGATCGAACTCACAATCTCGTGCCTGCCAGGCAGGAGCTTAAGCCGCTGAGCTAAACTCCTGGCCCTGCACTCTTTCTTTATTGCTGAGTAGTATATCATTGTATAAAAATACTACATCTTTTTCATCCATTCCTCATTTGAAGGGCATTTGGGTTGTTTCCAAGATTTGGCTATTACAAATTGTGCCACTATAAACATGGGTGAACATATATCACTGCAGTATGATGTTTTCAATTCTTCTGGGAAAATGCCCAGAAGCGGGATAGCTGGGTCAAATGGAACTTTTAATCCTAGTTTTCTGAGGAAGCTCCACACTGATTTCCACAGTGGTTGCACCAGCCTACACTCCTGGCTACAGTGGAAAAGAGTTCCTTTTTCCCCACAACCCCTCCAGCATTTGTTATTGGTTGATTTCTTGATCATTCTTTCTGAAGTGAGATGAAATCTCAATGTTGTTTTAATTTGCATTTCTCTAATGACCATTGATGCTGAACATTTTTTCATATATTTACTTGCCATTTGTATTTCTTCATCTGAGAAGTGTGTATTCAACTCAGATGCCCTTTTTTGGGTTAGGTCTTTGAATTTTGAAGTCCTGATTCTTTATATGTTTTAGATAGAAGTCCTTTGTCTGAGGGACAGTTGGCCAAGATATTTTCCCAGTTCATGAATTTTCTTTTCACTCTGTTGGAGATTTCTTTTTTTTTTTTTTTTTTTTTTTTTTTTTTTTTTTTTTTTTTTTTTTTTTTTTTTTTTTTTTTTTTTTTTTTTTTTTTTTTTTTTTTTTTTTTTTTTTTGCGGCACCGGGGATTGAACTCACAACCTCGCGCCTACCAGGGCAGGCGCTTAAGGCACTGAGCCAAACTCCCGGCCCTGGAGATTTCTTTTGACATGCAAAAACTTTTTAATAAGATAAGATCTCAGTTATTGATTCTGGGAATATTTCCTGTGTAGTTTGATTTTCATTTATGAACTCTGCCTACCCCTGTGTTGTCAAGATTTCTACCTACTTTGTCTTGCAGCAGATTTAGTGTTTCTGTTTTAATATTCAGATCTCTGATCCATTTTGATTTCAATTTAGTGTATGGTGATAGACATGGATACAGTTTTAGTTTTTGGCATATGGAAAGCCAGTTTTTCCAGCACCACTTATTAAAGAGGCTATCTTTCTTCCAATGAACATGTTTGACCCCTTTGTCGAAGATGAGGTGGCTGAGTGTGTTTGTAGTTGTAGCTGTATCTTCTAACCTATTCCATTGATCTTCAGGTCTGGTTTTTTTTTTTTTTTCCAGTATCAGGCTGATTTTATCACAGTAGCTTTGTAGTATAATTCCAAGTCAGGGATTGTTTTATCTCCTGCCTTGCCTTTGTTGCCCAGAATTGCCTTTGTTATACTAGGTCTCATCTGGTGCCAGATGAATTTGAGGAATGATTTCTGTAGATCCGTGAGGTATGCTAATGGTATTTTGATGAAAATTGCATTAAATCTGTATAACAATTTTGGGAGAATGGCCATTTTCACAATGTTTGTTCTTCCTATCCATGAACAAGGAATGTCTTTCCATTTTCTGAAATCCTCTTTGGTTTCTTTTTTCAGAGTAATGTAATTTTTAATGTATAGATCATTGACTTCCTTTCTTAGATTGATACCTAAGTATTTCATTTTTTCAGATGCTATTGTGAAGGATGTGATTTTCTTTATTTCTCTCTCAGTGAGTTTGTTGTTTGTGTACAGGAATGCTACTGGTTTTTGACTGTCAACTTCGTATCCAGCTACTTAATGAATTTTATTATTACATCTAGAAGGCTTTCAATGGAGTTTTGGGGGTCTTCTATGTAGAGTATCATGTCATCTGCAAACAATGATAATTGAACTTCTTCCTTTCCTATCCTTATTTCTTTTATTTCTCTCTCTTGTCTAATTGCTTTGGCTAATGTTTCCAGAGCTATATTGAATAGGAGTGGTGATAATGGATATCCTTGTGTTGTTCCTGATTTTAGGTTGAAAGTTTTCAGTCTTTTTTTTTTTTTCATTTAGTAAGATGTTGGCCATTGGTTTATCATATATGACTCTTTTCAGATTGAGGTAAAGACCATCTATTCTGATCTTCTGTAGGGTTTTTTTCTTACCATGAATGAATGTTGGATTTTGTCAAAAGCTTTTTCTGCATCTATTGAGATGATCATGTGATTCTTGTCTTTGGCTCTGTTGATATAGTGTATTATGTTTATTGATTTCTCTATGTTGAACCATCACTGAATTCCTGGGATGAATCCTATTTGATCATGTTGTATAATCTTCCTGATAACTTGCTGTATTCTATTTGCCAGTACTTTACTGAGGATTTTTGCCTCTATGTTCATTAGGGAGATTGACCTGTAAGTTTCTTTTTTGGTTGGGTCTTTCTCTAGTTTTGGTATTAGGGTAATACTTGCTTCCAGGAATGAGTTAGGGAGACTTACTTCCCTTTCAATTTCACTGAAGAGTTTGAGGAGTGTTGGCATTAAGTCTTCCCTAAATTTCTTGTAGAATTCAGCAGTGAATCCATCAGGACCTGGGCTTTTCTTAGTTGGTAAGGTTCTAATTACATTTTCAATTTCATTAACTGAAATTGGGTTATTCAGCAAATTTACATCTTCTTGATCCAACTTTGGTAATTTGTATGTTTCTAAGAATCTGTCCATTTCTTCTGTGTTATAGAACCTATGAGAGTAAAGGTTTTTGAAGTAGGTATTGATGATCATCTATATTTCCACAGAGTCTTTAGTGATTTCACCCTTTTCATTTCTTATTGCGTGAATTTGAGTTTATTCTTTCCTCTTTTTGATAAGGTTGGCTAGGAGTTTATCAATTTTATTTATTCTTTCAAAGAACCAACTCTTCAATTCATTCTTTGTATCATTTTCTTAGTTTCAGTTGCATTGATTTTTGCTCTGATCTTTATAATTTCCTCCTTTCTTTGGGCTTTGGGCTTGACTTCCTCTTTTTCTAGAAGTTTGAGGTGCACCATTAGGTTGTTTATTTGTGTTCATTCCATTTTCCTGATGTGCGAATTTACTGGTATAAATTTTTCTCTGAGGACTGCTTTCATTGTGTCCCACAGATTCCTGTAAGTTGTATTTTCATTTTCATTCAATTGTAGATAATGTTTAATTTCTTCTGTGACCCATTGGTTGTTTAGGAGAGTGTTACTTAATTTCCATGTGTTTAAGAGTCTTGTGGGTTTTTTTTTCATTAATTTCCAATTTTATTGTGCTATGATCAAATAATATGCATGGAATTATTTCAATTCCTTTGCATTTACTTACGCATGTTTTGTGGGCTAGCATATGGTCTATTTTAGAACATAACCCATGTGCAGCCAAGAGCAATGTGTATTCTGATGTTGTTGGGTGTAACATTCAGTACACATCTACTGAGTCCATTTATTCACAAGTTTGATTCAGCTCTGTTATTTCTTTGCTGATTTTTTATTTGGTTGTTTCTCTCTTTGTGGCAATGGGATAAGTTCCCCTGTTATAACTGTATTTTTGCTTATTTGATTTTTCATGAGATTTGTCTATCATAGTTGGGTGCTCTCATATTTGGTGCATATACATTTATGATTGTAATCTCTACCTCTTGAAATTTTCCCCTAACAAGTATGTAGTGACCTTCTTAATCTCTTTTGATCATTCTTGGTTTGAAGTTCATGTTGTCTGCAATGTGACTTTCTCTGGGTTCCTGTCACATGGCGTATAGTTTGCATTCTTTGACTTTTAGTCTATGAATTTCCTTTTGAGTTAAATGTGTTTCTTGTACACAATGTATTGTTGGATTTTGTTTCTTAATCCATTCTGCCAGTCTGTTTCTTTTTATTGGTGATTTGAGGCCATTTATGTTGATGGATATAACTGATATGTACTGACTTATCTCTGTCATGTTATCTTTCTGTTGTTGGTTCTGTACTTTTTCACTCTGTTTAATTGTTTGCCCTGCTTTGCGGTTTCCTTCTGCTGTTGTTCTTGGAATTGCAGTCATCTTTTTCTCTTTCTACGGTATCTTTCAGTGCTCTTTGTACTGTTGGTTTGGTAGTCATGAATTTGTTCAGTTGTTCTTTGTCATGGAGGTATGTTATTTCTCCAATAATTTTCAAAGATAGTTTTGCAGGGTACATCAATCTGGGTTGAAAGTTGTTTTCTTTCAGGACTTGAAATATTTCACTTCAAGCCCTTCTTGAGTTGAAGGTTTGTGTTGAGAAGTCTGCTGTGATTCTGATAGGTTTTCCTTCGTAGGTGATCTGTTTTTTCTCTCTGACACCTTTTAGTATTCTGTTCTTGTGCTGAATTTCTGGGACCCTCACTATTATATGTCTGGGTGAAGATTTATTTTAGTTATGCTAATTGGGGTTCTGTATGCCTCACTTATTGGTATATCAGATTCTTTTTCCATGTTTAGAACATTTGCTGCTATTATTTCTGTAAATAGTCTTCTTATGTCATTTGTGTTGACACCTATCAATCATATTGTTTCTCTTTGCGTTATCTTACAGCTGTTGAATTGTTATTTTCTGGTTCCTTGTTTTAAGAGATCTTTTCTTGCATAATTGTAAGTTTGCATCCTGTCTTCAAGGTCTGAGAGTCTATCTGTAGCTTCGTTCAAGCGGTTTTGCCAGTTTTCAATGGAATTTTTAATTTCCTGAATATTCCTTTGAATCTGTTTCATGCATTCTTTTTCTGTCTTATATTGTTCTTTCAAGGTTTCCATCATTTTCTTATGGTCCTCTATTTTTTAAAAATCTAGATCTTTAGATACACTCAATATTTCTTTCATAATGTTTGTCATTTCTTTTGCTACCTGGGAGATTATTTCTGATCTGATTTCCTTTATAGCTTCATGGACTTGTTTCTTTACTTCAGTTACTATCATTTTAGAAAGTTAAGTTGCAGAATTTCTAATGTCTTCCATTTCAGCGTCTCCTGAGTTTGTTCTTGGTGGGCTGGAGGATTGAGACTGCATCTTGCTCTTTCATTTTCTCATATTCCTCTGGTACCTGTGTGGCCGGCCAGGCACCCTCACGATGGATTGCACTGGGATGCTGAGCTGGGCAGAACTTCAGTCCTCCGATACCCATGTGGCTAGCTGGGGTATATCCCTGAGCTATGGTGCTAGAGTCTTGCATTGCGATGGGCAGAACTCCAAATCTTCAGGACTCATTGGCTAGGCTTGCTGCTCCGTGATGGATGGCTCTGGGGCTCTGGGTAGGGCAGGCCTCAGTACCTCTGTGACCTGTGAAGCTGGGCGGGCATTCCCCCAATGGATCACACTGGGGTGCTGGGCTGGGCAGAGGTTGGATCCTCTGTGCAGCTAGCAGGGACACACCCCCAAAGTATGGTGCTGGGGCTTTGTGCATGGCTGGGCAGAGTTCAGAACCTCAGGGACTTGCGCAGCTGGCTGGGGCACACCCCTGGAGTGTGGTGCTGGGGCCTTGTGCCTGGCTGGGTGGACTTAACAACCTCTGGGATCCAGGCAGCTAGCCAGGACATACTCCTGAACTATGACACCAAGGCCTTGCTCCTGGCTGGGTGAAGTTCAGAACCTCTGGGACCCGCAGGGCTAGCTCGGATGCACTCCCAAATCAACACATGAGATTTTTAGAGGAAGTATCATGGCATCCGATGCTCATTGGGCTGGTGATGTTGGGATGGAGGGTTGAGGGTGTGCGTGTGCTCTTCCGTGTTAAGATAGTATTTGCACCATCAATTATTGTGAAAGTGCATGAGCTTTGGGAGCCAGACTGAGGGTAGTTTGAATTCTACCTCCTTCATTTGTTGATTTTGTGACTTTGGACAACTTGCTTAAGTTTCTTACATATCACTTTCTTTGTGTGTAAAATGGTGAAAATATTATGCATATCATTAAGGTTATTTGAATGTAAATATGTGATATCTTAAGCATGATATCTGAAACTAGGGCTTCTTATTTAGTGTTTGCTTCTTTCCATTGCCTTGTTACATGGTGGGGCTCTCTAAGTTGTTTACTTTGATTATCAGTTTCTCACTAGTGAGTGACCTGATTATAACCATTCATAAGGTTGTTGTATGGACTAAATGAGTTATAGTCATGTGAAGTCCATGATATATAGTGATCATTTAATAAATATTAGATTCTTTCCTTTTCTCCTTTCCAGGAAGTTCTTGAGGAAAGTGTGATTGTATTTTGATGCTGTTAGAATTTCTAGTCAATCTTCAGATTCTTGTTATATTTTGGGTGAGTTTGGAAGATGCAAATGTGGGGCAAACATATTGCTTTGCTTGTTGGTATGTGTTGTAGTCAGGGGTTACATGGACAACAACTACATACAGGACACAGGGTTTGTAATACTGTTTTATAATAGTCACCCAAAGTTAAACACAAGAAAGTGCAGGAAAATCTGTCCACAACACTAAGACCCAGGATAGCCTACGGCCTGGATCCCACAGCAATATCATGCAAGAGTCCCACTAGAGACCCAAAGCACATGACAATGCCTCCCACAGTACCAACTGGGAATCTAAGAACCCACAATAAGGGTTTATTTATGGTTCTGTGCTGGGAAGGCCACAGGTCAGCGGTAGAACTAGAAAGTCTATGCCAGCAGGGTGAAGGAGCTGTGCAGTGGGTTGAGGGTTCTACGTAGGAGCCGAGAAGTCACGCTCAAAAGAAGAAGCGCGGCTGACCTGAAGAGCACCACAGCCATCCCCAATGGCGACGAGGTCCCGCGCTCCTCCGACAATGGAGAACAGTTGAGCACAGGTCAGGAAGTCAAGCGTGACAAGCTTCTCCAGCACACAGCCTCCCCTCCGGAGCCAGGAAGCGATGCACAATGTGAGGAGCAGGGCTCCCACAACGTGAACCACAGCCTCTGTCACCGACGAGCTCCCGAGCTCCTCCAACGATAATGGCCGAATCCATATTGGGGAAGCTAGCATGACAAGCACCTCCAGGAGAACCAGTGGCTCGAAACAGCAACTCTTGGAAGAACCCACAGCACCTCCTTCTTCTTCTCCACGTCCCTATTTATGCTGGCAACTTTCTTCAGGTGGAGCATCTTTACTCAACACCAGCTGAATTAATTCAACTGGTGCTAAGTTGACCACCAGTTTGTAATCCATAACAGTATGCTGCAGTGCTGTCACAGTAATGCTTATGAGAAGAGACTCCCCAGACTTCCATCTATGGCAGTTGCAAGCCCCAGCTTCCCATCATTGGATTTGCCTTAGGGCCTTCTACTGTGGCACATCTCACAAACAGGAAACCACCAATGCCCTGAGAATGCTCATTGCTACCTTTGGGTGCTCACATTTCCTGACTGGTGTACATATCAGCCAATTTTCACTCACTTGTCACCAGCATTTCACTTATTGATCATTCATCTGTTGACTTCAGCAAGGCATCTTGCTCAACCCGATGCCAATTGAAATAGCCCTCCTTCCCATAACCTGCTGGCAGTCCATTTTCTTCAAACATTCAGAAAAATGAGCTCCCTATAGTTTAAAACCACCTCAGAAACAAAAAATACCCGTATCTCTCTAGAAACGTGACTGTTGTAATGAGGGAACTGGTATAGTCAGTGAGAATGTCTTTTTAATAGTGTGAGTTGGGGAATGGGCATATGGAGGCAAGTGTTTCTAGCAAGTGTCACACTGAGATGATAAACACTGTTAAAAAAAATTAGTTTCTGGTGAATCTCATCGCATCTCTATGCTTCTACTGTAACAGAACCTGTCAGTCATCAGCTTACCTTGAAGGAGTTGCTCCAAAAGCCTCCCTGTTTGAATTTCTGTGGGTGTAGCGTGTTTGGGGAATTGTAGCTGGGCTTGGCTGGTGGGAGAGGCAAGAGCTGAGGCCATTGTTGGGGATGTCGTGTGGACAGGGAGTTTCCATGTAAGAGACTTTTGGAATCTTGGAGCACACAATTTGTTACCCAAACCTTCCACCCCCTTGACAGATTGCTGTTGGCATCTGTGTTATTGAAAAAAAAAAATAAGTCCTTGTTTCTCAGAAAAAAACTGGCGAGGCAAATACAGGACATTCAAATGCAGCAGTGGGAATGAAAAGAAGAAAAGAAATATACTTGGCAAGAATTCAGAAACTGCCAATTGTCTTTATTGAAATGGCATTGAATTCAAACTCAAAGGAGATAGTAGCATCTTCTTTAGTAGAGATTTTTGAAAAATAGGCCATCCTTCCCTGGTAAACAGTGTAGGGAAAAAACAAAACAAAACAAACAAAAAAACAGTATGCAAGTTTCTTTTTCTTATCTCCAAAGCGATCTGTGCTTGCTATGGAAACAATGTAAATATACTGCCCATATATTCTGGTGGTTCTAAACCCCTTTAAAGAGGGCAAGGCAGTCAATCCTAAGCCCCGCTTTCCACCAAGGCTCTAAATGTGATGTGTTCTCCCCCTCTGCCTGGCCAGGGGGCTCTCCTCCCACCCGCACTCATGCGATGGTTTCCAGAACATAGACTTTCGCAATGGGCAGCATCTCTCTCTCTGATGAATGGCCAAAAATGGGATTCTGGATGAGAACAATTAGAAACTTTAATTACCCTCCATGCATCACACAATTGTAAACCGCATTTTTATTTTTGTAAGAAATTAGCTACAGATTGGGTAGTAGCGCTTGTCATGCTTTGAAACATTTCCTGTGTCTTTCTGGCGGCGCTGGTTCTCATTAGAATGTTGGCGCTTCGCAGTTCCCACCCTCCTCTCCCCCCAAGTCTCTCTCTCTATTTCTCTATGTATATAGGCTTGCCAATTCCAGCACCTTCAAATACATTACCCGGTTCTTTCATCTCCAAGATGACCTGAAATGACCTTTCGTTTGGCACGAGACGTGATTCAACTGATAATAAAAAGAGTTTTGAGGGGGGAGAGACGGGCGGTGTCTGACTGCGCTGGGCTGCAGACGAGCCGGGAGGGGGTGGAGAAGGAGCGGGGATCATACTACTTGAAAGACAAATACGGCTGCATTTTTGCTGTGCCGTTTCCTGTAATTAACTTTCCCCATATCACCTATTCCACCGGGAAAAGCAATTTTTTTTTTTAAAGGCACACCACTGTCTTTGTTTAGCCCGAGGTCCTCGGCGTGCAGCCGTGGCGTGGGGAGCGAGCTGGGTGTGGGGCGAGCCCGCCGCTGGAATGTGGGGTCGCTGCCCCGCGGCGCCTCGCTTTCTCGGCCTGGCTTGCTGCTGGGAGCGCCTCGGCAAAACGACGCGTCCTAGGCTGAGCTTCCCACTAGCGGTTCTCTTCCATTTTTACAAATGCAGCCTTGGAGGGGCGTGGGGCTCTTACAAGATCCTTTATTTCTTTGTTTGTTTTAGGAAAGCTCAAAATTTTCACTAACTCCACAGCTCCAAGTAGACGCTGATGACAAGTTTCATCGACTGTCCGCCCCTCCTCCACCCTGATTTAGGGAGGAGGGAGAGAACAAACTGCGTATTTATTTGGCTACTCAGCGAGGTTGCAGGAGTTGCCACAGCAACAGCTCCGGACCTTGCACAACCAAAGGCTTATTGTACTGTTCTGCCTTCCCAAGATCTCTTCTTTAAAGCGACGCTGCTGGTGATACTCTTAGCAATTCGGAGCGTGTATGCATTGACGAATCATGGGCACCATGTGAGGAGACAAAGGCAAGGGTTTCCTTGGGTGGGTTCTCAGGATATTTTCAGCCAAACTGGACTACAGGAGATGTGGGACTATGGAGTCACGTGGGGACCAGAGATTAGAGAACTTCTTTTGGAAAGGCTCCTGAAATGCTGGAACAGAGTGTAAGATGCCTTGCCCTTCTGGAGGTGGAGGCAGAGGGCATGAAAGTGGACTGGAATGATGATGCATGCTCCTTTACTCTCCCTTGCAAAGGGCACAGACAAAATGCCTGGAGCTCAGGGAGGTGAGGAACTCCTGTTTCTGTGTGTGAGCAAGAGCTGCTGATCTGGAAGGGCGTACAGGGCTGAAAGTTTCATGAAGTGCTACAGGTTTGCTCCGCAGTGCTAGTTTCACACACTCTGGTTTTCCTTAGAAGCCATTCATTCATTCATTCGTAACACACCTCAGACTGTCTCTCTGCTAGTCACTACAGATACAATGATACAATCAAAGATTCATCTTAGGCCAGCCCTCAAGGAGCTTACAGTCATGAAGTGGAAAGACAGGAGTGAACAGATTAAAGAGGAGGCAAAGAAATGGCTTTATGGTGCTTCTGGACCCATGGCAGCCACCAGTGTGATCACCATTCCTTCTTTAGTGCAAGGAATGCCTATGGGTTACTATCCTTTCTCCTCTCCACCAGCATCACCTGTGTCCCCTTTCATTCTTCAAAATAACCTTTTTTTTTTAGGAAAGCAGTTGCCATTCTGGAACAGATGGGTGGTAGGAAATTGGCTTTGAGAGTCACGTTATGAGAGGGGGCTGCTGTTGGCTTGATGAAAACTTCTAACCTGCTGTCCAAAGGAAAGGACCTAATATTATCATGCTGCTTCCAGGGACTATACATGCTAGTGTTTTCTACATCCTCATGTCGTCATTCTCATCTTGTACCTGATTGTATCTGAACCACAGAACATATAAAATGATTTGAGTGACTATTTTCTCAATTACCCCAAGTAAGATACATAATTAGTATTATTTTATATGCATAGGAGAGAAACTGGTTTCTTTTATACAGTGTCTGTTTGAAGGCATTAGTCACAAGTCTCTTCCAGAATCCCTTTTGAGAAAGTTGTGAGTTGTCCTAATTTAGCACAGGAGGAAACAGAGACTCAGCAAAATTGCTTATGGTCACACAACCAAAAATGATGAACTAGGGAGCAAGGTCTTTTCTTTCTAACTCTAAAATTTACAGTCTTTTCAGATTGCATACACTGTTCTTCCACTTGACTATTAAAAAGAGAAAACAAGTGAGCACTAAGATTTTCAGAGATTTATTCAAAGTCGTAGTTAACTTAAAGAGTGAGTTTGATTGGAAGCTTTATAAAGACAAAAATGCAGTCATTTTTCTTCCATGGTATTTTTCTTGAAATTATTTTTGAGTTAGGCAGAGTCTCCATCAGAAAGTCGTTACACATAGTGATGGGAGTACCTTATTTTTAATAATTTAAACCATTACAACTCAACCTGACCCCTCACCAGATCTGACCTCACTTGACCTATAAATCAAATACACCCTCAAAGGCTGGCAACTTTTGCCATCAAAATCAAGGACTGAGTCCCTGGCTTTAGCGCCATTTCAAAAAGAGAACTAGGTACCTCTTGCAGAAAGACTATCCTGTTGGTCAAAAGTGAGTGCTTTAGAAGAATGAAAGTTATTTATGAGTTTTTCAATGAACTTCTTCCTTTTACAGTACATTCTTAGTTCCTGTCTTACAACCTTGAGCAAATTACTCAACTTTTTATTCCTTCATTTCATGCGAAAAATAACAGTAGTAGTGTTTATCACATAGGATAATGGTAGAGATTCTCAGAGATGAAGTGTGAACAACATTGAGCACCATGCCAAGTTCATATGAAATGACACTGCTTAGCTACTGTGCTGCTGATTATTATCATTACTTTTATTTGTATTAGAATTGATGGACTAAAGTGTTTCACATTTTATTTCCTATGCCTAGGATGGACCCTTAGATGCATTATAAGGCCAATGAGTCTTTTCTTAATGAATTCTGTGTTTTTCCCTCACTGAGATCCTGCATCTGTTGTTTTTAAACACCCATTTGTCCTGCATTCCTCTCTTCTTCCTTCCCTACTTCTCTAAAACAAAATAAAAAACCATGCTCCTGGTAGCTCTGTGATTAATCACACCAAGGATCAGCATTTTTTTTGTGTGTGATGAGCCAGATAGTAAATATTTTAGCTTTGCAACCCATCCAGGCTTATTTGCAACTCATCTCAGCCATTGTAGTGCAAAAGCAATTCTAGACAATATGTCAGTGTAAACCAGTGTGGCTGCGTCCTGACTAAATTTTATTTATGGACCCAAAAGTTATTTTGATCCTATCTAATATTTACATGTCACACAATATTATTTATTGTTCTTTTAGTTTTTTGTTTTTTTCATAACCATGTAGAAATATAAAAGTCATTTTTAGTTCTTTGGCTATGTATGGTGGTATTATAGTGTAAATTGGAAGACAACATGAATTTCAATGACATGACAATGACATTTTCAGGAATGGTTGCATTTTATTTTCCCAACTTCTAGATGAATATACAGACAGCAATTTGCAGGACAGTGCTGTGGATGGTGTATCACATAGTGACAGCCTTCCACTAGTTTTCTCAGGGGAGGATGGCTGGCACAGTGTGGTCCACGTTGGCTTGCTCGAGATATTCATTTGCAGGAAAACATCCAAGCATCTAGGAAGAGACAGTTATAAAGAGCATCTGCCGTGATATTGAACTTGGCTTCAGATTTGGACTACAGCTTCTTAATGGTGTTCTAATTTGGGCAGGTTACTTGAAGTCTTTGAGTTTCAGTTTTCCTAATCATAAAAGTGGCAATAATAATGCCACTTTGGAAACTTGGTATGAGACTAAATTATGTAGATTCTCTATCTGGCAATGTATTTTAAGAGAATGATAATTACAACATGGAAGATATTTCATAAATGTTTGAAGAGTATTAATAGGCACTCAGCTCATGTTCCCTTCAATCATTCATTGGCAGGGGCAGGAGAGGTCAGTCTTGACTGTTGTGAAATATAAGACATGGTGGCATTTCTAATAGTCAAAAAAAAAGGTTTTTTTTTTTTTTTTTCCGTTTCAGGGGTGGATGTAGAGGCTGGTGAGAGGACAATTAGGACATTTTTGGTAAAAGAAAAAAAACAGATCCTTTGGACAGAAGTGAAATCGAAGTTGGCCATATGGAAGCAGTGGCTCTGTCATCAGATTAGGGCTCAGCTCAAGATGACACAGGCTTCTCAGAGCATGACTAAAGTGTTGGGCATTTCTACAACGATGTCTTCAGGCAAAGCTCTGTCACTGTGTGGCTCTAATATGATCAGATAGGAGGATCAGGGCTGCTTGAAAATACCTGTTTGCACAATTTAGGGAGGTATTTGCATGCAAGAAAGGAAGAGAAGGAGAAGAGAAGGTCAGGTTTTTAGGTAGGTCTTTTTAGTGAAGAAAAAAAGGGAGCTCTATGAAATAGCAGCCCAGAAATAGCACAGATGTACATGGAAAGAAGGGATCAGAGTTTGAGGAACAGATTCCTTCTTTTCTGAGGAGGCTTAAAGGTGTACTTCTAAAATATATGACTACAGAGATTAATTTGCATTAGAAATAATTTATATAACATTGCTAATATTCCTTATAAATAGATGATTCTTGGTCAAATTAGAAGTGTTACCTGTTGCTTAAAAACAACTCCATTTCTTCCTCCAATTTTTATAAAGGTAGTGCTAGCTCAGTATTGAAGATAAGATTTGAATTCAGTTTCTTTTCTTTTCCTTTTTTTTTTTTTTGTGTGTGTGTGTATTGGGGATTGAACTTACGACCTCACACTTGCCAGGCAGGCGCTTGTGCTGCTGAGCGAAACCCCCAGCATGAATTTAGTTTCTTATGATTTAAGATTTTCTAGAAAATTTGTAAGTTCCTATAAAGTTATATGAAATCAATGAGTCATTGTTTCAATAAATTGTTTAAGATCACAAGAATATAGAATCATATTTAAATGTATGAATTTGTAAGAATGCTTATCTTTTTAAAAAGGGCTGATATTTTGAATTTGTGTGATGTGATAAATCACATGGTCGTAATGTGTGAGTTGGAATAGTAATTTCCAGACCTTTAGTAAATCTTAGAGCTATATTAACTTGAATTAATTAATACATAAACTTCGATATATGGGCAACTTCTAGGCAAGAAAAAAGATGTGAATATTGTTTACTAAATATAGTTGTAATTATCTTTGCCCACTTTATATATAAATGACTAAGAGTGTAAATGTCTTTAAGTGATACTGTATATTTTTATACATTAACATTTATTAAAGTGAGATAAAATGTGTGTGGAAAAATTAGCTACATTGTTTTTGCTTCCTGTCTTCTAGTTTTCTCTTATGTCTAGTAAACAAAAGCTGTTTACTTTACTGCAGGGAAATAATATAAATCAAGATTAATTTGAAAGACTGAAAAATTTTAAATGTTGAATAAACAACTAATTGTAAGGTGAATTCTGAATGCAGAAGGTCTTGGGAAGGTTAAATTTGTTTGCTTAGGTCTGTAATGCTGGCATGAGTTTGAAGGAAACAATGATCTGTTAAAAACATTGCTTGTTTTTAAGAAGAACAAGCTTGTGAATTCTTTCTTACAAATCGTTATGTGATTGATTGGCCTATTCTGTTTGGACTGTTATAGTACAACATGTGCATCCCTAAACAACATGTATTTCTCATAGTTTTGAAAGTTGGGAGGTCCAAGTCAAAGGTGTTGGTAGATTCTGAGTCTGATGAGTACTCTCCTGGTTTTCAGACAACTTCATTCTTGCTGTGTCTTCATGTGGTAAAAAGTAGTCATTTCTCTTAGGTCTTTTATAAAAGCCCTAATCCTATCATGAAGTCCACCACCATGGGGTGGTCATCTCCCAAAGACTTCACCTCCAAATAGCACCATAATGTATGTAAGGGATTCATTTAGTTCATAGCAATGATTTATATAAAATATAAAATTAGAAGTTAGGCCTGCTACCCTTCCCTTCCCTTCCCTTCCCTTCCCTTCCCTTCGCTTCCCTTCCCTTCCCACAAGAAACACAAACCAACCAACCAACCAAAAAACAGCATGGTACTGACAAAATAGCCACATAGACAAATGGAATAGGAATAGAACAGAGGACACAAACATACCCATACAACTACAGCCATCTGATTCCTGACAAAGGAGCAAAAACAGACTTGGAAAAAAAGCTTTCTTTCTTTCTTTCTTTCTTTCTTTTTCTTTAAAGAGAAAATTTTTTTTTAAAAAACTCAAAACGATAATAGCGGGGTGACAATGGTTAATACACTGCATATTGTTATCTTTAAATTAGTTACTTACAGTACAATATATCAGCATTTAATTGTCCAAACAATATTAACACAAACCTTTCTTTTCAATGAAGTAAGAGAAATTAGTAATATAACTATCTTAACTATCATATATATATATATATATATATATATATATAAAATTTACTTTTTCCTTCCTTCTTTTCTCCATTCCCCCATCCCAGTTTCTCTTTCCTTTTGAAGTTTCTTCCCATTTTATAATATCTATTATACATTTTGGATCTTATTTATTCTTATAGCTTCTCACACTAGAGAGACAATGTGATGTTCATACATGTGCATCTGGTTTATTTCACTTATGAGTATGGTCTCAGGTTGCATTCACTTACCTATAAAAGTCTCCAGTTTATTCTTCCTTATGGCTGAATAGTACTCCATTGTATAAAAATACCACATCTTTTTTTATCAATTCCTCTGTTGATGGGCATTTGGGTTGTTTCCAAGATCTAGCTATTACAAATTGTGCTGCTATAAATATGAGTGCACATATATCACTGTGGTATGATGTTTTTGATTCTTCTGGGAAGATACCCAGAAGGGGAATAGCTAGGTCAAATAGGACCTCCAATCCTAGTTTTTTGAGGAATCTCTGCACTGACTTTAACAGTGGTTGCCTCAGCCTACACTCCTGCCAACGGTGGAGTAGTGTTCCTTTTTCCCTGCTAGCATTTGTTATTGGCTGATTTCTTGACAACAGCCATTCTTTCTAAGGTGAGATGAAATCTCAGTGTTGTTTTAATTTTCATCTCTCGAATGACCAGTGATGTTGAACATTTTTTCTTATATTTATTTGTTGTATTTCTTCCTCTGAAAAGTGTGTGTTCATCTCAGATGTCCATTTTTGGATTGAGTCTTTAAATTTGGGAGGTCTGAGTTTTTTGAGTTCTTTATATGTTATATGTTCTTGTTAGTAATTCTTTGCCTGAAGAACAGCTGTCAAACATTTTTTCCACATTGTGGGCTGTCTCTTCATTCTGTTGGTGGTTTTCTCTTGCTAAGACAGTCTCTTTGATAAATAGTATTGGAAAATTGAGTATCTGTCTGTGGAAGACTGAGACTAAGTGTCATCTCCTACCCTATAGAAAAATGAACTTAAAATGGATCAAAGACTTAGGTATAAGATCCAAAACTTTAAAAGTACTAGAAGAAAATGTACGGAAAACACTTGAAGTCATAGATGCAGGTAAAGACTTCCTGACTAGAACTCCAACAGCACAGGAAATAATAGTAAGGATCAACAAATGGGACTATATCAATTAAAAAGTTTCTGCAGAGCAAGGAAAATAAGCAATAGGGTGAACAGATAGCTTACAGAGTATGAGAAAATCTTTGCCAGTTACTCTTACAACAGAAGATTAATATCTAAAATAAAGAACTGAAAAACAACACCAAAAAATCAGATAGCTCAATCAATAAATGGGAAAATAAATTGAACAGACACTTCTTAAAAGAAGAAGTGCAGAAGGCCAATGAGTGTATGAAAAATAGTCAACATCTTTAGCCATTAAGGAAGTTCAAATCAAAACTGCACTAAGATTCCATCCCATCTTACCTCATTCGGAATAGTTCTCATTAGCAATACAAAAGCAAAGAATGCTAGCAAAGATGCAGGGGAAAAAGGAATCCTTCCCCACTGTTGGGAGGAGTGTAGGCTGGTGCAACACTACTGGTGGGAATGTAAGTTAGCATAGCTGCAATATTATCCCTGGCTATACACCATTTCTGGGTATATGCACGAAAGAACTAAAGTCAGCATGCTAAAAGATACTTGTCTACGTATATTTATTGTGGCATAATTCATGATAGCCAAGATAAGAAACCAGCCTAGGTGCCTATCAACAGATGAATAAAGAAATTGTGGCACATGTACACAATGAAACATCATTCAGACATAAAAAACTGAAATTGTGTCATTTTTGGAAAAATAGGCTAAGTGGAGATCACCAAGTTAAGCAAAATAAGCAAGATTCAGAAAGACAAGACTGTATATTTTTCCTAAGATATGGAATCTAAAAATGATAACATGAAAGTAGAAGGGAGATTGCTATAAGACACAAGGAAAGTAATTAGGGGGAGGAGGTTGTGAGTATAAAGGGTTAATGGGGTCATAGATGTAATAAAAATATGTGTATGAACTAGGATTGGAGGTCTCATTCAATCCAGCTGTTCCCCTTCTGGGTATTCTCCCAGAAGAACTGAAAACATCATATCACAGCAATGTATGTGCATCCATGTTTATAGCCACAGAATTTGTAACAGTCAGATCTTGGACACAGTCCAAATGCCCATCAGCCGAGGAATGGATAAAAAAGACATGGTATTACAATGGAGTATTACTCAGCTATAAAGAAGGATAAACTTGAGGCTTTTGTAGGTAAATGGATGCAACTTGAGACCATACTCATAAGTGAAATAAATCAGACTCGCATGTGTAAATATCATAATGTTTCCCTAGTGTAAAAAACTAAAACAGTAAGTAAGATCGACATGTACAATAGATATTGTGAAAGTGAAAGGGAAAGAAACTGCTCAAAACGAAAGAACAACTGGGACAGGGAAAAGGAGAAAAAAGGAATGGAGAAGATTGTTATGTCCATATATATATGTGTGGGTATATATATATATATATATATATATAT
>RJWM01034692.1:0-19517 GCA_004363535.1 Dasyprocta punctata | reverse complement strand
TTTCTAATAAGGCACATTGACAGTTTCTTTTTTATTCAAATCTGTCTTTTAAGTCTTGTCCACAGTTGAACCAAGGGCCTTACATGTCTATTCATTTTTAAAAAGTAATGAGATTCAGTCTGAAAAACACTGGCTTAGTATTTAAACATGTGCTCAATCTACTAGCTGCGTGACTTTGTGCAACATGATTAACCTCACACGGCTAGGTTCTGTCACTTATCTTTAAGGGTTTTTGTAAGAGTTAAAGGAGTTAACACATATAAAATACTTACAAGAGGTTGGCCTACAGTAAGTGCTCATTAAATGTTACTTAATAATAATAAAGTGGGTTGTTCCTGTCCTTTAAATACCATAGCCAAGATAATTGACTTTTCATTTGCAAGTGAGTGGTTATCACTATCATTTTGATTGTAGCTCTGTATACAGTAAGCTTTTGGAGCAGGTATTCAAATTATAGTATAAACATATATTATATATCCCAAAATAACTATGTTGGTCAATTAGAAGAAAAAAGATTGCCTCAGACTGTGTTAGTTTTCCTCTCTTAGACAACCAATATATATAATCACTCTCCAAAGTAAAAGTAAAATCAATCAATCAATCACAGTTGCAAAGAAAAACTTTCAAATTTACAAAGGAAGTCTGGATACTGAAACAGCCATCATAATTTGTTTCTGTGTGTGACATTTTGAAAATACATTCTTCTCATTGTTAAAATTTCTTATAAAGAAAATGTTGATTCTTATCTCTTCTGAGGACACTGTCAAAATATAAAATCAATGTGTATTTATAAAATATAGATTACTGTCATTCCAGATTCCATGCGTGGTTACCCCTGCCGTCTCATCAGTCAGAAGTTCAGACCAGTGATGAAATAACTGGAAAGGGGTGGAGGGCTTTCAAAACTGATCCCTGTATTTTCAGCCTTCAAAGAATAAAAATCATGATGCTACATGAGAAATTTTTCAATGCAAGAAAAGATTTAATTTTCATCACCTTTTCAAACTAAAGTAGCTATGATCTCAAGATACTTCCCAACATACTAACTTTTCAACATATAAATTCATATGAATTTGTAATCATGATAAGGAGATACTATACATGGAATAAAATTTTATACTCCTAAAAGACTTTTTAATTGCTTTATTCATATTTTTCCTGCTCTCAAAGAATGATCAGGAAATATAATGCAGAGAAATGGTGTTGATTATATTAACTCAGTTTTAGGAAGAAAATTCTCCACATAGTATACAAAAGATTACCAAATAAAATTGTAGCTCTGTATCAAAGCTGCTAAAATTCCTCTAAAATTCAGCTGTGGGGAAATTAAATGAACATAAATATGCATAAATAATTCAACACATTTTAAAGCCAGTCAGGCTACATTATCTACTTAAGAATGGGGATAAGATCTGCAAATATTCTAAATTAAGGTTTGCACAATGTTTTTCAGGCCTTCACAAGTTTATTTAAACAAATAGTGATGCTTGCCAAATGTATACTAAGGGACAAATTTTAATATAATTCTATTACAGTCATTATTTGTATGAATACAGCTCCCTGATATAGAAGACATATTCCTGAAAGTGTGTGCTTAAACATATACTGGAAAACTGAATCACATTGTAAACATTATGGCAAATCTTACTACTAAAAAAAATGCAATACTTTTATTAAGTGAACAAGTACCACTATTGTCAGAGTACAATGTAAAATTTGCAAGTATCTGATGTGCTTGATTATTTCACTTAAAACAATGTAGTTAATTCCAAATTCACTTATTTCATCAATATTTAATGAAAGCAATTAGTGCTAGTACAATTCCATTTTCATGAACCTGAATGAATTTTGTAGTATTTGAACTACTCCTGCTTCACATGACTGTAGATATTAGTTGCAAGATACATGGTTGAGGGCTAGAATTCCCTAATTTTTCCCATACCTGCTAATGATACTACAATTTATCATTCATCTGTGTGTGTTCCAGCTGCTGCTGAAAGCACCACCTATAACTATTCTTTTCTCAAGTATTTCATAAAATCCCTTAAAATATGAAATGAATGCTACTAAAATGAAAGGCACTAAATCATGCAAATTACAGTTAGTATGTCTGTGCTTAAGACACAGGGTCATACATGGAGAGAGACCCATGAGAACAAGTCTTTTGGTTTGGTTTTGTTGCCCAGCCCCTTTTCACTTGTAATGTAGCAAAATTACTATTCATCATCCAGTCGGGCAGAAAAACTATCATATCCAGAAGAAAAGTTACAGAGGTATCAGTGAAAATAATATTTTGCCCACTCAACAAAATAATTTGTCAAGTTCCTGAGAAAGATATAATATACAAGTAAAATTCAACTTTAATCAGAATCCTCTTTAGCTGGTAAACATGTAACACCACTGAAGAATATTATTTCAATAACTATTCATGGTAAAACAAATTAAATAACCTGCACACTACCATGATTTTTGAGGCTTTCTTTTGGTCCTCTGGAGATGTTTAGTAGACAGAGAATACAGATGAGAGGCAGAGAAAGATGAGGTCAAGCTGGCAAAAGGAAGGGAAGAGAGGAGTCAGCAGGTTCTGAGAGCTTCATTCAGTTCAGGAAATGATGGAGGAGGCGAGAAACTGGCTCAGCAGGGCCATCCACAGAGCCCCTGCCCAACGGCCACCGAAGCTCTCTGTTCTCTCAGAGGCCTCTACTGAGACTCAAGCAGAGGAAGCCCCGCCCACAGCCCAGCTCTCTGTCCACTGCATCTTAAAGAGACTTCCAGAAAAGGCATCTGGAGGCACAAACATCACAATAAGCCATATGCCCAAACAGAAGCCCAAACTGAAGGACTTGGTTATATCTTTGAGCGTTCCAGCGACATTTATTTAAATGTTATTCATCTTGTAAAGCAAATTTTACATCCTATCAAATTTGAAAAAAATGATATTTTTACTTTTATATGCAAAAATTTAAATAATGGAGAGGGGAGGATATAGTAGCACACAGATTAAGTAGTTGTTGAGTTTTATTATTGACCTCCTATGTGGCTCACTACACAAATCAATCTAATACAGTCCTCGTGCATGAGACCTGTGATCTTCAGATTCTAGTAAAATACTACAGAATCTTAAACACAAATGGAACGGCAATGTGGAAGTCAGGCTCTTATTTTATTTATTATTTTTTAATAAGAACTTTAATTACTAAGGAACATAGAAAAGAAAATTCTGTTGGTTCCCACTGTTCGGGATCAAACCCAGCACCTTCCACGCCAGACCAGGGCTCCACCACCGAGTACTTCTCCAGGCTCAAAGAATATTAAAACTGTGACAAATTATGAATGTGCTGCGACAGATGTATACAGCGAGCACCATGGCAGTTCAGACTTCTAGATAAAGAGAAGAACGACAGCAAGGCCCAAGGGACCAGAGGGGACCAGAAGACTAGCAAAGATGCGGAGAGACACAGAAGATGTGGTTATAAAACCGGCAACAGCCAGACCCTAAACATTACTGTCTGACATGGGGTCATCCTGGTGACCACTCATTTGTCTGGACTGTGTGCAGAAGACCCTATGGACACAGAGGAGGAGATACTCCTCAATATTCTCAGTGTGAATCACACCAGGGCAGAAAACGGTACATCCAGAAATGATAAATAAGGAACATCCTCACTCCGATGTCAGAAAAACAGAAGGCTTAGATTCCATGTGAAAGAAACTGGACAGGCCAATGGACTGGCTCTTGTCACGCTGGATCTGCAGAAGCTCGGCAAGCCTCTAAGACCAGAAATCACTGACTGGGCACTCAGTAGAGCTTTATTTAAGTACTTTGCTGTGGCCTAAGATGGATCTAAAAATTAAGGAAAAATTCAGAGAATTCAGAGCTGACAGCAAGGAATCTGGCATTCTGAGAACTTCTTACCCATTTGAGGTAAGAAGCACCCTTGAGTAGCAAGCAGTGGTAGACGGGAAATAATAAAGAATAAGAATCTATTATTTAAGAGCCTGGTGAGGGAGGTAAGAAAAAGCAAGCAAGTGGAAAAATATATGGACTGCAAGCTATGGCTGGTGCTATGAAAGAGGCACCAAGCAACACACCTCAGAGAAGGCAGGCAGACAGCAATGGTCTCCCAGAGGAGCTGACCAAAAGGATGAGAGTCAGCCTCTCACAAAGAGGCAAAACAGCGAGAGAGAGCAATGCTCTGTACTGGAAAGATTTACTCTTTGTTCAGGATAAGCAAGAAGCATCTAAGCAAGCAAATTACACAACTCAAAACTGGACTGAAAGAGGATCCGTACTGTTTCAGTGAGGAATGAGTCAGAAAAGGCAAGTGGGGGCCAGGCATGGTGGTGCACCCCTGTAATTCCAACACTTGGGAGGCTGAGGCAGGAAGATCACCTTGAGTTCAAGGCCAGCCTGGGCTACAAAGTGAGTTCAAGGCCAGCCTAAACTGCAGAGCAAAACCCTGTCTCAAAAAGACCAAAAGAGAAAAAAGACAAGTGGGAACACAAAGGCCAGGCAGGTAATGTGGAGCAGTGCAGAGGTACGGTACTTCTCATTATGTAGGTAGACTCGCAACTCTCTTCATGTTTTCTCAAACACCAGTACCCTTGGAGGAAGGGGACACAGGGGAGAACGGTTGCGTGAATGGATGTGAGAAAACAAATACAGTAGTATTTTTAATTATCAAGTTCATCATGTACATTAAATTGTACAATTTTACAGTTGAGAGCATTGAAAATACATTTAAAAGATAAATACATTGAAAGTATAATTACATTGAAAAGATTTTTTGAAAGAAGGTGAAAATATCGCAAGAGAATTACATCAATATGCAAGACAATTATATTTCAGGTAATTACCAAGAAATTACCTTTGACAAATCTCTGAAGTTGCTTGGCAAGGTAAGATCCAGTTCTTCTGATTCATAATTAGTGATGACCCAGGGAAACACAGGATACTGATTTAAATCATTATAACCCCGGCCTGATAGTAAAGAGAAATCAGTCACTTTTACTTTGATATTAAAAATACAATCACAAGCAAGTTCAGTAATATAATTTACTAAAAATAATAAGAACAACTGACAGAGACAGACAGATACACATGGACAGGCAGAGGAGGAGCTAGAGATAGCATCTAGGGCCTGGAACATGAAAGGAAAGCATGTCATCACTGAGCTTAACCTGCCCCTCCAGTTCTCAACGACCAATGATTTCTGAGGGATGGAGCTGTTCTCATAATCTTCAAAACAATTCTATGAAATTAGTATCACCCTCACTTAAGAGATGAGACACGACAGGTGAGGTGAGGTCCCCAGTCACAGGACTAGTAATGGTCAAACCATATTTAAATCTAGATACGATGGCCCTAAAGTTTACACTCTTTTCAACCGCACTTGACCATCTGTTATTACTTGAAAGCCTGCCAAAATGAAACGCTGGGGATTGAACTCAGTGCCATGCACGATCTAAACACACATGTTGTCACTGAACTATGTTTCTAGATCCCAGATATTACTTTTTCTTTTTTAAAATTGGTGTACGCTTCTGATATATAATTACATTCATTTTGGGAATTGGTCAGAAAAAATTTATATATATATATATATATATATATATATATATATACACACACACACATATATATAGTATCTTGATTATTTCCCAATTCCCCTTCTCCAAAAAAATAAAAAAAAAACTACCTCCTTGCTTCCTACAATCTCTTTCTCCCTTTCTCTTTTTTGCTCTTGTTCATTTTTTGAGACAAAAAACTGTAGTTCAGGCTGCCTTTGAACTCACAGCAATCTTCCTGCCTCTGCCTCCGAGTGCTGGGATTATAGGTATGCACCACCACACTTGGTACCTAGCATTTCTGTTTTATTTTACTCTTTAATTTATTTATATTTTGGATTTCTCACGAGAAAAGAAAAATTGCAATATTTGGGACTATCTGTGTCTGACTTACTTCATTTAACATTATGGTGTCTGAAGTTCAACCTATTTTCCTAGAAACAACTTGAATTCATCCTTCTCTGTGGCTGAACAATATTCAACTGTATATATAACACATTTTCTGTACCAAACCATCTATTAATAGGCATATAAGCTGTTTCCATAGTTCAGCCATTATGAATTACAGTGTTCTAAACATGGGTATGAAAGTGTCACTATAGTACGATGACTTTAACTCTTTCAGAAAAATACCTGAGAGGTATAGCTGCATCAAATGGAATTTCTATTTTTAGTTTTATGAGAAATCTATGAACTAACTTGCATAGTGGCTCTACTAGTTTACATTCCCCCAACAGTGCAGAAGTTTCTTTGACCCTGTATCCTCACCAGTATTTGTTTTTTGGTATTCTTGACTACAGACACTCTTACTGGATTAAGTTGTTTTGATTTTTATTTCCCCAATTAAAAAAAGTGCTGGGCAATTTTTCATATGCTTATTAACTATTTAATTTCTCCTTTTGAGAAATGTCCATTTACTCCATTTACCCATTTTTCAATTGAATTACTTATGTTGAGTTTCAATTTTTTGAGTTCTTTATACATCCAGATACTAGTGTTTTTAACAGATGGATCATAGGGCTGTTTCTCTGTCTTCTACTCTAGTCCCTTCGCCTGTGCCTCCATGTGTGTGCCAGGACCATCCTATTTTTGTTACTGTGGCAGCTTCACAGTATAACTTGAAATCAGATTGTCACACCTCCTGCTTTGCTCTTGTTGCTCAGAATTTGCTTTGGCTACTCCCAGTCTCTTCTGGTTTCACATGGATTGGTTTTTCTACTTCTGTGAAGAATCCTGCTGATGTTTTGATAGGAATTATATTCAATCCATATATCATTTTTTGTAATATGGTCATTTTGATGATATTGCCTCTTCCGATTCAGGAATTGGGAATGCCCTTATTAGGACTTAAAAAAATTAGATTTCTTACAGAACTTTTAAAAACTAGGATCCTTTTTTTGTTTTTGTGCCTCTAATAAGCCAACCAAGTTTAAGTCACTTGATCCCTGAGAACATACCCTAGTGATGTGTAAAATGAGAGAGTCGTTCTAAGTGACTGAAATTTCTGTGGCGATTTTCAAATCCTCTGATCCTCTGAAAAGAAGGTGCAGCATTACCAGTGTTGGTCTTCCCCAGCTGCACATGCTATCACATGCTTCCTACACCACCTTCTAAACTAATGAGTGCCAGTGACACATTGAGAAAATTCAAAGAATAAGGCAGCCCCTCTACAGAAGTTTTCTGGATAGCATCATTTTGTAGAGGCAGTAGATGGATAAGATCACTGCTTCTGGAGTCAAAATGCAAGCATTTGAATCCCAGTCCCATATTTTACCACACTATAATACATTTTTCTAAACTTCAATGTAAACTGACTTAGGGGTGAAATATAAGACTACCACTACTGTTTTAATTTCTTCTTGTGTATTCAATACACAATACACAATCATTTTCAGTTTCCTTTCTCATACATAAACTGACATCAATATATAATCAAGAGATGAATATTAAAGGAAAGTTTAAGAAGTAGTATGAGAAAGAAAAGTTACATAATGAGTTTAATGGACATATTTTAAACCCCAGTGCTTACTAGTTATATAATTACTACTAAAGTGAACAGAAGTGTTCACACTTTCTTGATTTCCTTCTCTCATCTAACTGTAAGATGACTTTTCCTGATCAGAGAAAATTCAGATCTTCCCATGCGAGTCCCAGGCCTCCAGACCTTTATTATATGCCCTCCTTTCTCTTTCCCTCTTCTCTGGGAGGGGCTGTCTTCTTTACAAAGAGTAATTCTTTCACCAGAGCTCTCGCACCTGTTTCCCTCATAACTTAAAGTGTTAATATTCCTCTCCCTCCATCTCTCATGGCTTCTCCTCTCTCCCTAACCATCCTGTCTTTAACTATCACAGTTATGAAAATGATAGCCTAAATCTCAATTTCCCATTTCACCTCCCACCATTCAGGTTCTATCATCAACCATTTTGCTTGATTAAAAAAGAACTCCTATGAAATAACCAGCAAGGTTCACATGAGAACTTCAAAACTGTCCTGCACAGATTCTTAATTCTCCCTTACCTTTCTGTAACATTTGACACAGGTGACAAACGTTTTCCTCTCAAGACATCTGATATAAGCCTCAGTTCTCCTCTTACTATATCTATAAACTATAGCATTACTCATTCTTTTTCTCATTTCTTTTCCCTCGTGACGAATGTACCCTCCTTCTTTCCCTGTTTCTTTCTTCTCATGTGAATGAGAATGCAGTGTTCCCCCAGCCTTAGCTCCCTGCTTTCTGAGTTATCTGCTGATGATCTCGTTTCTCTCTCATTGATTTGCTCCCCATGCAGATGAAATACCATGCCTTGTCTAAGTTCTGAATACCCACTTGACCTATACTCTGATACTCAACTTGGATGTCTTGTCAGCATAGTATAACTGCCATCTTTTCCTGGATTTCCATTAACGGCACCAATGATTAATTTTCCCAGCAATCGAGACCATAAGCTAGGAAGTCTCTTCTGACATTTTGTTCTCATGGACTGCCTACATTCAGTCAGATGCACATCAAATGGTTGGTGCCTTGTAAATTCCTACTATATTTGATTTGTCCATTCAATGTCCACTGTTCTCTCTCTAGTGCAGCCTCTTGTTACAAACATATGTGACTGCTTCCTAACATTTTGTTTTCTGCCTAGTTCCTCCATGCTCAAATTTATTTCCCAGTCAACTTTTTTTTACAGTTAGTACATAATATAACTGTTTTTGTGCTCAAAAATCTTAAAAAGTTTCCCAACACACTATTAACTCCTTAGATTGACAAAATCTTTCATAATATGTCTTTACACTAATATTTTTCTTTTTTCCCATTATATATTTATGAATGCAAGCTTTATGGACATGCATGCATCTATATAAACATCAACTACAGTACTGATTATTCTCTGGGTATACTTTATTTATTTATTTATTTTTTTTTTTTTTTTTTTTTTTTGCGGCACCGGGGATTGAACTTGCAACCTCGCGCCTGCCAGGGCAGGCACTTAAGGCACTGAGCCAAACTCCCGGCCCTGGTTTTTTTTTTTTGAGGCAGGGTCGCACTGTGTAGCTCAGACCGGCCTTGTGCTCACGTTGTAGCCCAAGCCGGCCTCGAACTCACAATGCTCCGCCTACCTCAGTCTCCCGAGTGCTGGGATTAAAGGCGTGCGCCACCACGCCCGGCTCTCTGGGTATACTTTAAATTTTACTATGCTTGCTTCTGCTTTCATTTTTACATAGGATGATTCCTGATCTCAGAGCCAGCTCTTCCTCCAGTAAATGTAGCATCAATCCTTATGTGACCACCACTGAAATCGTTCCTTATCTCCTCATTTCTCCCATCACCTGGGCAAATATAATTTACCTCTCTCTCTGTCCTTTTAATCTCCTTAAAACTTTGTAGTTCTTTTTAGTAGTTCTTTTTCTTAAATCTACATTCACTTTCTCTAGAATCATATAATGAAGGTTGGACGTTCCTAATCCAAAAATCTAATGACCTGATTTCAGATCATTTGGATTTCAGATAGATTAGGGATTCTCAGTTGGTAACATCTATGCAAATATAGCGAAATCTGAGAAGCTCCAAAACCTGAAACATTTCTGGTCCTAAGCATTTCCAGTAAGAAATTTTTAACCTACACTCACATTCATACTTAAAATAACTTCTCTAAGACAAAAAAAAATGCTCTTTTTCCTCTCCATATGTCCTTTATGTTTCAAATATAAACCATATCGATTCACTGAAATGAATGTTCAATGTCTCACAGATATCATCCTGGTTTTTTATTCTTCTTGTTACAAATGGAAATCAATGATATTTCTATTTTTTTTTTATGTTCGTTCAAAGATGATGGGTGATTTTCAATGAGTGCAGACCTTGTGCAGGGCCACTGGGTCTTTATATTTTCTTACATGTCATGCTACAAGTATTCCTTTACCTATTATTTTATGCATTGTCTTGTTTTTTCTATGCTACATTTTGTTGTTTTATCATATAATACATTCCTACCCAAGTTATGAACACATCTTTACATATTTATAGTGTTCCTTATTCTAATTATTCCACAATGAGCCTACTGTTTCTATATTAATTATATTTCTCATTTTTAAATTCATCTTTTTATATTCTCATTTTATACTCATGTTTTAATTTCAAGTCCAAACTGTTCATATATAAGACTGAAAATGTTATCATCCTACTTTTATATGACATAGTAATGATGACAACAAAAATAAGCTATTTATGACAGCACCCAAAATACTTTAACCATATCATATTTAATAATTTACTATATGGAATAAGTCAGTACATGAACTTGGATTACCTGCTATCGTGTTGAGAAACATCAAGTACTCAAAATTGGAAATCTCTCTATGTTGCCACCTCTGGGTCATGTTGGAAGCTTTAAAAAGTTGACGTGGGCTAGCTAATGAAATACGCCTGCAAGAAAAAGAATTCAATGTAAAATCAACTTAATAAACAAGATTAATTATAATACTAAATCATGAATCACCTGTGCTTATTCATTCATAATGAAAACTATAATTCTAACATTCTATTCATGTTAGACTAATGAATAGTAGAGATACTTCAATCCAGAATTAATGGTTAACAAATGATTTGGGGCAGCCACAGATCTATTAGGCACGTTCTATTCACTCAGATAAACCGTCGTTAAAATGCCATTATAATATCCAGGTTCCATATAGCTTGATTAATAACAGTATGATTAATAATTCACTGCTTTGCTGATATATAAAGGAAGAATTATAGTAACTGCATATAAAGTGCATATAAAATTGTATCCGTGTGTCTCTCAAATTTAATAGTCATATCTTAAAGTTAATACATTTGGACATTATAAACATTATATTTGAGTATCCTTTGTAACAAGGAGAAAGAGAACTCTCAACTACTTAGGTATCTATTTATGGGATGGATAAAGGAAGGAGAAACCATTGAGTTTTTAAATAAAGGTTACTGGAAGACCAAGTTAAGAAGTAAATACTAATGGATATACCTGACCAATACCAAGAACAGTGAGAAACAGGGCGCACAGTTATTACATTCAAAGTCTACGGTGCTGGTGGTGAACATACGGAACTCATATTATTGTGCTTTTAAGATAAAAGATGTTAATGCATGACTTATTTTTTTCTAAACTAAAACCTCAGCATTACGGTTGACACTCTGCAATACATAAGTGGGTTTTGGGTTGCAGTTTGGCACTTGTCTCTCAAAAGCTTGCCAACTAGTCTAGTCTCAGAGATGTAAATTGTCACTGGTCTTCTTACCACAAAGGATAAGGTAACTATTTCACTGAAAGATTTCTTGAGATATAACTTACATATCATAAAATTAATCCATTGTAAGTGTACAAATAATGAATTTTCTAAAGAGATAATTTCTAAAGTTGTGAGGTTATTACCCACAATACACTTTTATTTTTACTTTTATAGTACATGTTTGCAGAATATTTTCTGTTGGGAGCTGTTGAAGTTGGAAATTGATCATACATGCAGGGCTGGGGCATGACCGTCCCAAGAACAAAGAGCAGCCAGGGAAAGCTATGTGAAGAAGCTGTTCCAGCCCAAAAAAACACCACGACCCTAGACAATCCAAGCAGTGAGTCGCTAGACAAAGGGGTGCCATATGACATTGTGTTGCTAAGCGTATAAATAAATACCCCTACAGTGAGGGGGGCAGGTCCTTTCCTCCCATCTGGAGAGAGGGCTCCACCTGATCCCAGCTTTTTGTGTCTCCTCTTTATTTCTTCACCTTCTTGCCACCCTTCACAGTCCTCATGCCAGGAACCTCAAGAGCTGCACAAGTCATGGCAATTTTCATCACTAAAAACAACTGATCATAAAAAACATTAATTTCTGTGTTTTTCAACTCTGTTATATTCATTTCTATGCCTATCCTTATAAAAGTACCACACAGTGTTGCAGGTTTATAAGCTTTGAAATTCGTTTGTGTCCTCTAATTTTCTTTTGCTTTCTCCAAATTGTTTTGGTTATTCTAGACTCATTGCATTTCAGTTTCTCAATTTCTCCAGAAGCATGTTCTAAATCACACTGAATCTTCTGATTCCTGAACATACAATGTCTCCATTTACTGAGGCTCATTTTTAATTCCTCTTAGAATTCTCTTGTATTTTTTGCTGTGTAAATTTTATACTTCTTTTATGATTTCTCCTTCTTTTGCAATCTCAGTGGTTTTAAATTCTCCCTCCTTCCCTTCCTGCTTCCTTTCTTTCTTCTTTGTTGCAGAAGAGGAAGTCTCCAATGCAAAACTGAGTAGAAGTTGCAAGAATGCAGAACATGATTGCTTTGCTGAAATTAGGGGTAAACAGTCTTTCAACATTAAGTATGGTGTAAGAGTTTTTTTTTTTTTAAGTGGATAAATTTTGTCAATTTGTGACAATTCTATTTAGAATCAAGTAAGAGTTTTACTCATGAATGTGTATTGAATTTTGTCAAACACCTTTCGAGATGACCGTGTGATTTTTGTCCTTTAATTTATTAATTTGGCACATAACATATGCTAACTTTCATATTTAAACCAAATCTTGTTTCAATGACCATTTTATAATCCTTTTTCATATGGCTGAGTTTGACTTGTTAAATTTTGTAAGAATTTTTTTGTGTGTATTTGCATGAAAGAAACTGGCTCACAGTATTATCTTGCTTGTTCTTCTATGATGTCTTTGGCATTGGCATTAGGGCAATACTGGCCTTACACGAGTGAGTGGGGAAGTGCTTTCTGTTCGTGTCTTCAATTTTTAAAGAACTGGTATCATTTCTATTTTAAATACTTAACAGGACTAGATTTACTGGAAAAAATCATGTGGGCCTTAGCTATTATTTATGAGAATTTTAAATTACAATTTCATTTCCTTACTTGTAAGTTTATTCATTTTTTAAAAAATTTTATCTGAGTTAGTTTCAGTAATTCTGTTTTTCTAGGAATTTGTCCACATTAGCTAAATCATCTAGTTTCTTGGCCACATGTTATTCATGATATTCTTTGTAATTCTGGGTGTGTGCTTCACTGGGGATGAAACCCAGGACTGTCACACTGCACTACATCGCCAGCCCTTTTCTTTCATTTAGAGGCAGGTTCTAGCTAAGTTGCCCAAGCTGGGTTTGAACTTGTGATCCTCCTGCCTCAGTTCTCTGAGCTGCTAGGATTACAGGATTATACAACCACATGCAGCCATTCTGATCCTTTTGATTTCTATATGGTCGGTAGTGATGTCTCTATTATCATTTCTGATTTTGGCAATTTATGGCCTCTTTTATTTCATGCTTCATTAAACACTGTCAATTTTACTAATCATTTGCAACAATCAACTTATTTCATTGATCTTTACTGGTTTTGTCTGTTTCACTGATTTCTACTATAATCTTCACTATTTTTTTTAATTTGTTTTGCATTTAGTTTGCTCTTTTTTGTTTTCTAAAGAAGGAAGCTTAGGTTATTGATGGGCATTTCTGTGTTTTACACACAGATGTTTGAAGCTATAAAATATTCCCTAACAATACTTTCATCATAGTCCTTAAATTCTGAAATGTTACAGCTCTGTTGGAAAGAGGCTCCACATAGTCGTATTGTTAGTCTCATGGGAAGAGGAGTTGCTAGGCACAGGAGTGGCCAAAAGCATCAAAGGTTGCATGACAGAACCATGGCGGCAAATATGGGCACAAAAAGAAAAAAATTCTGGAGCACAGGCACTGTCCAGATGCTGGGGTATGTACGGAAAAGAAAGTGGTAGAGACCCTGCGCAAGGACTCAAGGAGGAGCCACTGTATACCTCCCCCCGCCCCCGCATTTCCTTAAGCATCAGCTATAAGAAAATAACACCTTATTTGCAAGAGTTAAATTCCTTGAATTTTCTCCTATAGGGGGAAAAATGCCAGAATTCAAGTGATAGGGCTGAACAAAACATACTATGAAGTAGGAAAATGAAAACGACTTTGAGCTAATTCAATATATTTGTTGTTAGGATTTAAAACTAGTAGTGATGTCCACATGATGCTCTATTTCCTTTCCCGGCCTTTGTTTAAAAACAAGCAAACCAAAACAAACAACAAAAAAAAAAGTGCTGTCTTGATTAGCATAGCTTTATAGTAAATTCGAGATCAGGCAGTATGGCTCCTTGAAACCCCTGAGAGAAGTCCGGGTTGAAATACTGAATAAGAAGTTAGATACGAGGGTACAGCAACAGCTGCAAAGAAAGCTCTAGTAATTCAGAGTCACTGCCAGATGAAATTTGAAGCTCTAAGAGGGAACAAGTTCATCTAGGGAGACATTTCAGAATAGTGAGAGAAACGAGGGCTGCACCCAGGACCCACAGCACGGACATCAAAACTTAGTACAAAGCCACAGTAATTAAGACAAGGTGGTGTTTTTAAAAGCCTTACGGTAATGGAAACTGAGCATCTCTCTCTCAGCGGTTTCGATTGTAACACATCTACGACTACACTCATTTTCTGCTCCACCCACGCATCCCCACAGCCCCAACCATGTGGATGAAAGACTGCAGACAGAAGCTCGGCACCTCAGGTGCTCCTCTTCTCAGGAAGTGCCACTCGGCAGCTCGTACTGAGCTACTGAGGCAGGGAACAGAACAGCTCTCTCTCCTACCACCTCTCCAACTAATCTCTACAGCCCAGAAATAGCATGAGGACATACAAAATCCTTAAATGAGGATGCCTCTTATCAACTACACTATCGCCATGTGTCACCTGGACTTATATAAGAGGCTCTTAATATCTCCTACCTGGCCCTCTCTTTCTAAGTCACTAAGTTCCATTGGTCCTGGCTTTCTAACATTTCCAAGCTCTGGGAGCTCTGCCCTACTTCAGAACCTTTGTGCACATTGTTCCCTCTTTGAAAGGTTAATTGGCCCTATTTTTTTTTTTTTTTTTTTTTTTTTTTTTTTTTTTTTTTTTTGGTCTTTTTGACACAGGATCTCGCTATGAGGTGATCTCAAACTTGCAACAATCCTCCTACCTCAGCCTCCCAAGTGCTGGGATTACAGGAGTGCACCACCATGCCCAGCTAAATAACCCTATTTCTACAAATAAAAACTGAAAAATTCCAAAGGAAGACTTTTTTTTTTGGTACCAGGAATCGAACTCATGACTTGTGCTTACTAGATGAGCACTTGAACCGCTGAGCTATACTCCCGGCCTGAGGAAGACATTTTTGACCACCTAATCCAAAGCAACCTATCTCCATCCCACTTATCATTACCACAACCCCCTCAACATAAATTTGTCCCTTATCCCAGCTATTAAGTAAACATACGTGTTTAAACGTGTGGATAAGATACTATCGTTCTTGTATGTTGTAGGTGCCTAATACATTTTAAGAGCTGAAAAGTGAAAACCTATTGAAGAAACTCATTAAGGAATTAAGACTTTCATTAACCAGGAAAGCATGAGTTCCTATGTCAAAATCATACTAGGAGATAAATAACACTTACAAAAAGATACGAAGGTGCAACTAAAAACTACAGTGAATACTTAAGTGTTTGAAAAATCATTACAGTAAAAGATATACTAATTCCCCTAAAAATGCAACCCTCCCCTTCCTTTGAAACCCTTGTCCCATGGTTCTTGCCTCTTTCTGAAGCACTCCTGGAAGTCCTTTCATGACTATCTTCACCTGCACTGTCCTGGCTTCCTCCCTGTCCAGAATCAATTCAAGACGTTTGTCTTTCCATGGTCATTTTGACTTTGGGGAAGAGCCGGAAGCCACATAGTGCCAGAGCCAGTGAGTAAAATGGATAAAGACACACTGTAATGTTTGTATTTGGGGAAAATTTCTGTAAACCTTTTCAATCAACTCAGGACACTAAGGCAGCGATGAAAAACATAATAAATGACTTCTAAAACTGCTTCCAAAAGCGGCAAAAAATGATGTGATAACTGTGTTTGAAGCAAGGAGTATTTTGAGGGAGATTAATAGCAATGTATCTTTTACTGCAATCGTTTTTACTTGAACATTCACTATATTCTTTGATTAACCCTCTTAATCAGCATGAAACACTTCCTTTTTAGTGAAGGAAATTGGTGCTATTCTGTGCTGCTTCTTTCTGAACTCTTTTTCTCTTTTCTCCCCCCAGTGCTGAGTTTCAGCCCAGTGATTTCTGCACACAAGGCAGGTGCTGTACAACTGAGTTACATCCTTTAACCTAAAGCCACTTATTAAATTATAACATCTCATCAAAATCAGTACTGGAACTATAAAGCAACTATTGCTTACAATTGAAAAGGGCCACTGTTTTTGCCCTATTTACATAAAAGTTGCGAGCAACTGTGATTTTAAAATTTCTCTGCAAGAACTAGAGCTTAATTTCGCTGTTCTGGGTCCGGAACTATATTGAGTATTTCACCTGTGACAAACACAATGTCACACAAATGATGGAGTGTCAGGGTCAAGGGTAAGTGTTACAAAGACACAGTGGCCTGATGCAGAGATGCACTCCTATAATCCTAGCTATAGGGGCTGAAGCAGGAGGATCTCAAGTTTAGTGCCAGCCTTTAAAACTTGGTGAGACCCTGTCTCAAAATAAAAAAAAACTGGAGATACAGCTCAGTGTGGATGTAATCCTGGGTTCAATCCCACATACCGGGGAGGGTGTTGTGCTTCTGCAATCACTGCAAGCAGCCAGCTCCCCAGAGGATTAACAGTATGCACTGTGGCATCTATGGGGGATCTCCTTCTGAAGGTGGTAGCCATTGTTAATTCCCTATTTTCTTGTTTTGAAGTCCTGTATCATTTTCACTGTTTTTCTGGGTTGGGTTTTATTCTGTTTTGTTTTGTTTGATTTTATTATATCCCATGGCATGGCCAGTTATTTCAAAGATAGCAAGATATATTATGGTAGCCGTTTTGGATTTACTATTGTCTTGTTTTGAAGTCTTTTATTGCATTCATTTTTTGTTTTTATTGGTTCTATTCTGTTCTCTTTGTTCGATTCTTACTGCATCTGAAGGTATTTGCAGCTATTTTGAAGACAACAAGAGGCATTATGGTAACCATTTTTGATTTCCTATTGAAGCCCTGTGTCACTTATACTGGTTTGTTTTGATTGGCTTTATTTTGTTTCATTTTGCTTGATTTTATCTTTAAAATAAAATTTAAAAAATTTTTTAAAAATTAAAAAAAGAAAGAAGCAGATGGAGAAGTGCTGAGGAACAGGCCTGCTTCTCAGTAGCACGTGAGCGACTCTTCTTGGAAAGCCTCCAGCCCCAGGCTAACTCTTGCTGGACTCTATTTGTGCATACTATTTCAACTGCATTTAGAGTAAGACACTACCATAAAATTTTAAGACAAATACTAATCTAAAATAGTTTGAATGAACACAAAATTAGCAACGCTAAAAGTAAACTAAGTTTCCAATGCTAATAAATTTTAATCAACATAAAACTCCCCGTGTTCACGCATTTTCTACTCCTTAGTTAACTAAACTGCAATGATGGTGAAGCAGCATCCGTTATGAAAGGATATAACTTAAATAAGACCACGGACCAGGACAGCGCAGAGGTGTCCCTTCCCCTGTACTCTCCCACTCCCCACACCATGAGAGACGCTCTCACATTTCAACATTCCCCGAAGACACTTAGCACTTCACTCTGAACAACATAAAACACTAGCGAGTAAGTCCATATCTATGTACAAAATGAACATTTAAACTCTGATTAATGGTTACAGACAGTATAGTTCCAATTAGTATCAACAAAGAAAATAGTGACAACAATGATGTACTAAAGTAAAATACTATAATCATTTTATCAAAAAGAAATTTTAATCTGAGGAAGCATATGTACTATGTAATACTACATATTAAAATGAATACAGAACACATGCTTTTGTAACTTAGCTATTTTAAACATACTTCGAGATACTTATTTTTCAACACTTTTGACAGGGATGTAACCTAACAGAGTAACATTTACCACACTGAAGTGTACAGTTGAGCACAGTTCTGAAACCCTCACCACAGTATCTTTGTAGCTAATTCCCTCGCCCAACTCCTGGGCACGGGAGTAACAACAGAGTAAACAGCAATCTGCCTCCTGCCACTACATAGGTAGCTCTGTCAGCAACTGAACTCCACAGGAACACAGCCCGAGGCTGTGATGTATGGAACCCACCAGTGCCTTGCCTCCTTTCTTAGCTCTGTACTTTAGAGAAGCATTCACATTGCTGCCTGTCATCAGGAGTTGGCTCCTTTTATTTCTGAGTACTACTATATTCTATTTTATGCAAGTACTAAAATCTGTTTGTCCATTCTCAGTTAGTGGACATCAGAAATGTTTCCAGTCCAGGACTGTAATAGGCCAGTTAATAAAATCTGCTTACAAGTGAATCTGTGTATATTTTTTTCTCAGTACTCTTGAGGAATGCCTAGCAGTAGAGCTGGTAGAATATATATAAAGTATGAATTTAATTTTATAAGAAAACAGGTAAATTATTTTCCAAAGTGACGCAGGATCCATTAAGTGAAAATATACAGCCCAAAATTCTGGTTGCTTGATTGTAATTGTATTCATAAGAAGGTTTAATAATAAAATATGGTTTCAGTGTAACCAATAACAGCAGTTATTTCTATGCAGTAGGGTTAAGGGTGATTTGTTGAACCATTTGTTATACTTTAACATGCATCCATAGAAACCATAAGTGATTCACCCTATGGAATTTTAGAAAATAAATACACTGGGTAGTCACCGTCCCAGTCAACAAATACATGATTAGAAGCAATGCATAAGCTCTGCTATGTTCCTAAACATAAACTACCACAGAAACAATCCAGTAGCCTGACAACTAACATTAAAGTCAGTATTAACTGGTTCTGAATATTATGAAAGCAGAATTGTTTGTTCTGGCTTCCTTCACTTAAATTCATATATGTAGCAATATGCACAAGAGTTCACTCATTTTAACTGTTATATATTCCATTGTACACTTTTTTTTTTCAGGCAGGGTCTCATCACATAGTCCAGGCTGGCCTTGAAGTTACTACACAGCCCAGGCTGGCCTCCAACTCACAGCAATCCTCCTGCCTCAGCCTCTCGAGTGCTGGGATTACAGGCATGAACCACCATGCCTGGCCTACATCATACACTTATGCTACACTTACTTATCCACTTTTGTTGTCTGTTCTTTGGGTTGTTTCTAGCTTGAGGTTATCATGAATGCTGCTAATAGGAGTATTTTTCTATGTGCTTTTGGGTGAATATACATGTGCATTTCTGTTGGACCGTCTTTGGGGAATAAAACCGTGGATTGTAGCACTTGCGTACGTTCAGATTTACCCTGTATCTGTAGAATTCTCCAAAGTGACTGTATTATTTACACCCCCAGCAACAGTGTATAAGGAGCTTAGTCGCTCAATATCTGTCTAACACTTGGTATAATCTTCCTTTTTCATTCTGGTCATTAAGATGAAAATGTA
>RJWM01034691.1:0-12588 GCA_004363535.1 Dasyprocta punctata | reverse complement strand
TCAGCCTCCCGAGTGCTGGGATTAAAGGCGTGTGCCACCATGCCCGGCTTCTTTCTTTTTTTTTTAATTTGTAGTACTGGTGATGGAACCCAGGACCTTTTAAAATTTTTTTTTATTTGGAGACAGGGTCTCACTAAATCACTAAACTGCCTAATCTCAGAGTGCTAGGATTATAGGTGTGTGCCAGGATTACAGGTGTGTGCCACCACAGCCAGTTATTCACCCAATGCAGAACAAAAACAGAGTATACTTTGGCTTGGGAGGTCTCCCAAAGGTTCACATGTTAAAAGCTTGGTTGCCAGCCATTTCTATTCAGAAATGGTGGGACCCTTTGGAAGAGGGCCCAATGGGAGGAAGTTAGGTCCTCAAGTTGCAACCTTGAAGGAAATACCAGGAAGCAGGGCCTTTCTTGTCTCTTTTTTTCCAGCCACAAGGGCAACAGGCTTCCTCCAACATGGCATGCTGCCACAGTACCTCAGTAAGAGTTAAACAACGGGTGTGGTGGCGCACACCTGTAATCCCAGCACTGGTGAGGGCAGGTGCTGACTCAGGAGGATAATTGCAAGTTCAAGACCAACCTGGGCTACAAAGTGAGCTCAAGACCAGCCTGAAATGCATAGAAAGACTCTGTCTGAAAAAGACAAACAAAGAAAAGCAACAGAGTCAAGCAACCAAATAAACCTTTCCTCCTTATAAGTTGATTATTTCAGGTATTTCATCATAGTGACAGAAAGTTATTTAACATAAAGTACTTTCCTTGGGCACTTACAAATGAGTTATTCTGCCGGGTGTGGTGGCGTACGCCTTTAATCCCAGCACGTGGGAGGCTGAGGTAGGAGGAACTTTGGGAGTTCAAGGCCAGCTTGGGCCACAATGCCAGCGCAAGGCCGGCCTGAGCTACATAGTGCCACCCTGCCTCAAAAAACTACAGCCGGGAGTTTGGCTCAGTGGCTTAAGTGCCTGTCTGACAAGCACGAGGTTGTGAGTTTGATCCCTGGTAGTGCAAAAAAACCCCCCAAAAAACAAATGACTTATTCTATTGCATTATACAAGGAAGCATCCCTGACTTGCTTCTACCTCCTGCCTTGTCACTTATTTCTGGTGGGGGTAGCAGTCCTAAGGCTCCAGTCAGTTTTCAGACAGATGCACAGCTGGACTGTGTGGGGGACAGCCCTGGTGGAAGCCAGCAGACAGACAGGACAGTGTTGCTTTGCAGACAGATGGGGATTAATTTCTATGCCACACGAAGGCATTAATTTTTGTAAATTGTGAACAATTCACCCCATGGCATTTTCATGTTAACTTCAATTGATTTAAAATAAAAAAATAAACACAAACAAAACCAAACAAGTTCAGATGCAGAGTCATGAACTCTATTTTGCTTAGAAACTAGTAAATCCAGGGAAGCATCTGCTAAGAAGGATTATATGTTTTCTCTCCTCTGTTTGTAAGGACAAAAAGCAATGGTTTTATCTACCTGTAAATCACTATCTAGGGGAGCAGAGGATTTTACAAACCACAAACTTTAGCTAAAATTGAGAATGATGTGATCCAATACAAAACAACTCTCACTGAAATGCAGTCAGCAGGAAGAACGGCACGTGACTGGAGTATTTCTAAAATTGTAGTGAGCAGTGTTTCTGTGTGTTCATAGATAGCACAGCAGCGACGGGACCTTCAGAATTTGGGAAGCTGCTGACTCATTTCACCAGTGAGATGAGAAACCTGGCGGAGAAAGACCCTTGGGACAGCAGGGTTACTTGAGGAGGAACAGCACTTCACAAGGACATTTTAGAATCAAAGTGTTGCCACATAGAGGTGGCTCCTACCACCTAGCTTAATGTGTGCTTTGCGTCTCCTCAGAACCAACCTTAGGCACCCACGCCCTTATCTGAAACATCAGGAGCCACAGCCCGGGCAAGCCAGCAAAGGTCAGAAAGTTCGAGATGTCTGCTCACTGGCGCCCTCTGATGACAGCTGTCCCCACACATGAAACACTCACGTGTCTTAGCTACAGTCTCCAGACAATCCAAAATAGATTGACTTCTTGAACTGAGGCGTTCCTCAGACTCTTCCACAGATGTCTGTAACTAAGAAACCCAAAGTTAAAAAAGACATCACAGAATACTTATTTATTTTCTAACTTGGAGTGCTCACTTCAGCAGCACACATATTTTACTAACTTGGAGAACTGTCATTTAATTTTTAATTAATAAAACAGCGTGGTTAAAATCAAAGTCAATACATTATAAATTTTGTGGCTTTTTTCTGGTACTGGAAATCGAACTCAGGACCTTGCACTTGCCAGGCAGGTATTGGTGCTGCTGAGCTATATCCCTGGCCTTTTTTTTTTTTTTTTTTGGTACCAGGAATTGAACCCATGACCTCGAACTTGCCAAGTAGGTATTGTGCAGCTGAGCTGTATCCCTGGCCCTGTTTTGGCTTTTGAGACAAGGTCTCGCTGTGTAGTTTACCCTGCCCTTAAATTCACTATGTAGCCCAGGGTGGCCTTGAACTTGTGGTGATCTTTCTGCCTCAGCCTCCCAAGTACTGGAATTACTGGCATGCACCACCAAGTCCAGCAATACATTATAATTATTAAAGGTCTTAAGTAAAATGTTCTAAATCCTTGAAATGTAGTTAACTTACCCTCTGAATGCTTTCTCTGACCTGGGAAACGAAGTTGTACAGAGTCTCACTAGAGTAGGAGAAAAAAAATTTTTGTGTAAAATATTGAAACAACATGTAATGGAACTGATTCCATGAACATCCCAAGTGTCCATCAAGGAGAGCATCAAAACACTGCTGGATCAGAGATGGAACCCAACCTGGAAACCTCAGGGCCCAGAAAGAGAACAAGTAGAACATTGTTTATGACCATTTCCAAGGAAAATCTTTTTTGTTTTTTTGGTTTTTTTTGGCAGCACTGGGGATCGAACTCACAACCTCATGCCTGCCAGACAGGCACTTAAGCCTCTGAGCCAAACTCCCAGCCCTAGTTTTTTGAGGCAGGGTCGCACTATGTAGCTCAGGCTGGCCTTGTGCTTGTGTTGTAGCCCAAGCTGGCCTCGAACTCACAACGTTCCTCCTACCTCAGCCTCCCGAGTGCTGGGATTAAAGGTGTGCGCCACCACGCCCAACTCACATTTTTTTTTTAATCTATATTATGTACCTTAAATAAGAGTAAATTTTAGCAAGTGAAGTGTTCTCTAACGTAGGGAAAACCAGCTTTCATTTTTACAGCAACAATGACTTCAGAAAGCAGTGGTTTCATTATAATGGCCCAAATTCCTGAACATATCTTAGTTCTACCACTATATTGACTATAAAAGTGAGGCTAATATACAAGTAATTCTATGAGTTTTTTTTTTCTTGTTTGTTTTTGAGACAGGGTCTTACTATATAGTACAATATATCAATGTATCAATATAATATATTTATGTATCAATATATGATCCTCCTGCCTCAGCTTCCTTCTGAGTGCTGGGATTACAGGCATGTGCCACCACACCCAGCCTAATTCTATGATTTCTAACACATATTTAGGATTTATGCAATAGATCTTCATTTTTATAGAAATAATTAAGTATGCTGCCTATTAAACCTAAAGAGGCAGCTTTATAATTTACTACCAAGTAACTAATGTCTCTGACCAACTTCCCTACATAAAAATGATACAGATGCTGGGCGTGGTAGTGCAAGTCTGTAGTACTAGCACTTGGAAGGCTGAGGCCACTGCAAATCTGAGCGAGCCTGGGCTACACAGTGAGTTCGAGGCCAGTCCAAACTACATACCAATACCCTGTCTCAAAAACTAAATAAAATGAGGCTGGGCATGGTGGCTCACACCTTTAATCTCAGCACTCAGGAGGCTGAGTTAGGTGAAGCGTTGTGAGTTCGAGGCTGGCTTGGGCTATAATGTGAGCAAGGCCAGCCTGAACTATATAGTGCGACCCTACCTCAAAAAACTTGGGCCAGGAGTTTGGCTCAGTGGCTTAAGTGCCTGCTTGGCAGGCACGAGGTTGTGATTTTAATCCCTGGTACCAACAATCAATCAATCAATCAATGTAGCCATTGTAATTCATTCATATTCTCATTCTCACCTCCTATCCCCCCAGCCATGAGGTCTCAGTATGTGCCCCAGGCTGGTTTTGAATTTATGAGCTCAAGTGATCCTTCTGCCTTGGCCTGGGACTACAAGTATGGGAGGAACTGGAACTACAGGTGTGGACCAGCATACCTGGTTGAGTAGTCCTAATTCATCTCACATTTGCTATGAAAAAAATACTAATAAATAATATGTACAAAATTCAGAATATGCCTTTCAAATATAAACACTTCAAAGTGAGAAAACCAGCCTGAATTATGACTTAAGAATTTGTGCATTATATTGGTGCAGAGGTGTAGTAGTTCAGTGGGGAAGGATTTACCTAACATGCAGGATTCTTCAAAAGAAGAATCTGTAAGTTGTTTTTTCTTTTTGAGACAGGGTCTGTATTTCGGGATGGCCTTGAACTCACTATGCATGTAACCCAGAGTGGCCTCCAACTTGTAGTGATCCTCCTGCCTTAGCTTCCAGAGTATTGGGGTTATAGGCATGTGTCACTACACCCCTTTTTTGTATCTCTTGTTATCTGTCTCTATCCCTGTCTCTGTATATATACAGATCTTACTAATTTTGCTTCTCTGGAAAACTAAATATATGCTATGATGTTAAAATTGAATTGATTTTTTAAAACTGGTACTAAGGACTAAAACCAGGGCCTTCGCACTGAGCTACATCCTCAGCCTTTATTTATTTATCTTCTTTTTCCCTTGTAGATTAGGGATTGAATCCAGGCCTTCATACTGAACTACATTCCTAGCACTTTTTATTTTGAAACAGAGTCTCCTTAAGTTACTAAATTGCTCAGGCTGGGCTTGAAACTGCAATCCTCTTGCTTTTGCCTCCCAGAATGCTGGCATTATAGGTATGGGCTCCCTAAAGCACTAAGATACCCAGGCTGGGCCTAACTTGTAATCCTCCTGCCTCAACCTCCAAAAGTACTAAATTATTCCTTTACTGACATAACATTTTGTTCCCTCAGGAAACATAGATTTGCTCATCCACTTGAAAAGTTTTCATACCTGTCACATTTGTCTTTTGCTCTTTTGTTTTTCTCCTGGAACTGTTTCAAGAGGCATTTTGATTTTCCAACTGGCAAAGGAAGAGAAAATAACCCTCCATCCTTTGTCTCTCCTCCAAAGAGTTGGGGTTTTGTCTGGTACTTTGTGAAAATACTAGGTTCACTCTGTTAAATGAAAAAAAATCAACATACCATTTTACACATAAAGATATTATAGAATGCATTATTTTCTGTATGATGAAGTCATTTTTATCTGAAAACCATATTGCTAAAATAATATAGCATATATGTTAATTTTTTTTGTATCTATCAGAAAATTATAACAAAGCAACCCTTTTTACCAATAAAGTTTCTATCAGTACAGAGACATTTAATATGTCAGGTAAGGCTAGGTGTGGTGGCACATACCTATAATCCCAGAACTCTGGGAGACTAAGGCAGAAGGACTGCAAGTTTGAGCCCAGCCTGGACAACTCAGTAACTTGAGACCCTGCCAAAGAAAGAAAGAAAAAAAGAAAGAAAGAAAAAAAGAAAGGAAGGAAGAAAGAAAGAAAAAGGAAGGAAGGAAGGAAACAAACAAACAAACCTGGGGATATAGCTCAATGTGGAATGCCCTAGATTCAATCCCCATACCACACACACACACACACACACACACACACACACACACAAAGTTAGATAAAATGGCTTAAAATCAGTTGCATAAGTTTATAGGTAATGAGAAATCACTGTTTCTGAGATGGTGTGTTAAAGTTTTTATATTTTTAAAATTTATTGTATTTTATTTTTGGTGGCACCAGGAATCAAACTCACAACCTCGTGCCTGCCAGACAGGTGCTGAAGCCACTGAGCCAAACTCCCAGCCCTAGTTTTTTTGAGGCAGGGTCACACTGTGTATCTCAGGCCGGCCTTGCACTCGAGTTGTAGCCCAAACCGGCCTCAAACTCACAACGCTCCACCTACCTCAGCCTCCTCAGTGCTGGGATTAAAGGTGTGCACCACCACACCCAGCTTTAAATTTTTATATTAATAGGTTTAACTCAAATTGCTGTATTTTATTTTGAGATAAGGTTCTGCTAATGAACTGCAGGCTAGTTTTGAACCTGCCTCAGTCCTCCGAGTTGGGATTACAGGAGTGTACCACCACACCTGGAAAACTGCTGTTTTTGGTGCTAGTAAATTAAAACTTGCTGGTAAATTTGGTATGAAATGGACAGTGAGCATGGTCATGATGAGCCATTTCCTGTGGGTTTTTTGTTTGTTTTTGTTTGTTTGTTTAAGTAGCTTCTCACTATGTAGCCTAGGCCGATCTGGAACACATGATGATCCTCCTGACTCAGCCTCCTGGGTGCTGGGATTACAGGTGTGCACCATTATACCCAGCTCATCATTTCCTGCATTCTTATGAAACAGTCTGAAACATTCAGTAAATACATCTATTTTCCTTTACATTAACATAGGAGACTAAGACATGGAAAAACTGGCTGGGAAAGTAGGCATGACCTGTTAATTACAAGATCCCAGAACACATGCCCTGCACTTCTTAGGAAAATTTGAGCAGTTTTCTAGTAGGGTGGCCTAGACCTGACATCAGCCTGAGGCATGGATCCCACCACTGCCTCTCAGGACCCATATAAAAAAGTTCTTTGGGGTTTCCTCAAGATTCAGAAAGTACAAAAGGAATGATTTCGGGATGATAATGTGCAATGTATGTACCATTGTTAACCCGATTCATGTACTTTAAAATTTTGTTGTAAGGTTTTTCTTCTTCTTTTTTTCTTTCTTTTTATCTATGAATAAAATGGATTTGAAATTTTATTTATTTATTTATTTATTTAATTTTTTTTGCGGCACTGGGGATTGAACTCACAGCCTTGCGCTTGCCAGGGCAGGCGCTTAAGCCGCTAAGCCAAACTCCCCAGCTCTGGTTTTTTGAGGCAGGGTCGCACTATGTAGCTCAGGCCGGCCTTGCACTCGCGTTGTAGCCCAAGCCGGCCTGGAACTCACAACGCTCCACCTACCTCAGCCTCCCGAGTGCTGGGATTAAAGGCGTGCGCCACCACGCCCGGCTTGGATTTGAAATTTTAAAAAAAAGTATAAAAGGACACAGACACTAAGAAGAGTTTGCTAGCATGACTTCCCTGATGATAACCTGCCCTGCTTCCTCCAGGGTGTACTTTTATCTTGCCTTTTCCTTTTACTTGGCCCAAGATCACTCTGTAGAGCCAGTTTCTCCTTCACTCTTCACTTTTACTTTTTCAAATAAACTTTGCCACTTCTTTTGGCTCATTTCATACAATTCTTTGTTTAAAATGAGAAGAACCTGGACTCTTAACTCCAGAAGGCGAGGCAAGCAACCCAGACCCTGGTAACCTTTATTTGGTGAGCCACTTTTAGAAGGAGCTACCCAGTAACAGTATCATTGGATACCAGTTATTGTACTAACATATTAACCTCAGAGCCTACTCCACTAACCTAAAGCTCTGACCTAATCTTATGCTTTATGTCCCTATTTGATGTAGGTGAGTCTATATATAAAATTAAACATAGTTCTAGACCAAAAATGAATCAAAATATTTTTGACTTTCAAGAGAGGACAGATTGGTCTCAAAAAAATCAAGGAAATGAAAAAAAAAATCAAGGATTTAGCGAGGCACAGTACCATACTCAGCCATGAAGTTTCATAGAAAACAAAGTTCATTTAAAAGGCCAGGTATATAGCTCAGTGGCATTAGTGTCTGCCTGGCAAGTACAAGGTCCTGAGTTTGATTCCTGAAAAAAAGAAAAAAAATCCATCTAAAATAAAATTTACAGGCTGAGGTAGGCGGAGCGTTCTGAGTTCGAGGCCGGCTTGGGCTGCAATGCAAGTGCAAGGCCGGCCTGAGCTACATAGTGCGACCCTGCCTCAAAAAACAAGGGCCGGGAGTTTGGCTCAGTGGTTTAAGCGCCTGTCTGGCAGGTGTGAGGCTGTGAGTTCGATTCCTGGTACCACAAAAAATAAATAAATAAATAAATAAAAATAAAATTTACATCAGTTTACCCCTATTTTATGAAAATTATTTTTCTTGTGAAATTTTTACAAACTATAGTATGGTATGACTATACTTAGGAAATGATATTTGCTTCTCTTTAGAAGCATTCAAGAGACCAACAATATTCTATATTGTTTTGGTAAAAGGTTAAACTGCAATTAAAATTTTTTTTTCATTTCAGACCACCAAATCAAATGAGTTAACAATAAAGCACAAGTTGACTCAGGATGGTAGTCACTAGAAATGTACAATTCTAAAATATAGTCCAGGCAGGGCATGGTGGCCCACGTTTGTAACCCCAGCACTCAGGAGGCTGAGACAGCAGGATCACTGTGAGTTCAAGGGCAGCTTGGGCTACAAAGTGAGTTCAAGGCCAGCCTGAACTGCATAGTGAAACCCTGTCTCAAAAGACCAAAAAATAAAATAAAATAAATAAAATAAAATATATTCCAACAGAATAATTTTCTTCATAGCTTATCTCCATAATGCCTATGAAATATGTGTAGAGATATTCTGGAAATCAGACTCACATCCAGAGAATTCTGCTGTAACTGTTTCGGATGTCTCAAGTGAGCACCTAAGTCTAAGGGTGCTGACAGGGTCTCTGAATTTTCCGGACAAAACTGAGATCCAAAGAGGAACTGGGAATCACTGAGAGCAGAATAATCAGTCTGATTATTATTATTCCAGTTAGATGACTTAGTGGTCCTGAAATTAAGAAAAAAAATACACACATATATATATATACTCACACACACATAAGTAGGCTAATATTTTGAACAAAAGTAATTCATAATTCACAATTTCAGAATGCTGGGCAGAATGTTAGCTTATTCTGACCTCTAAGACCCCTACACACTGCCAGTACTACCTACACACATACACACACACACACACACACACACACTTTTTGTTTTATTTTGAGACAGGGTCTCACTATAAAGCGCAGGCTGGCCTTGAACTCGCCTATGCAGCTGAGGCTGGCCTCAAACCCACAGCGATCTTCCTGCTTCAGTCTCTCCAGAGCTAGGAGTACAGGTGTGCACCACCAAGGCTGGCAACAAGAAAATTTTAAAAGCCACCCATTTTTATTTTATTTATTTATTTATTTATTTGTGGTACCAAGGATCAAACTCACAACCTTGCACCTGCCAGGCAGGCACTCAGGCCACTGAGCCAAACTCCTGGCCCTAATTTTTTGAGACAGGGTCAAACTATGTAGTTCAGGCCGGCCTTGCACACGTTGTAGCCCAAGCCAGCCTTGAACTCACAACGCTCCTCCTACCTCAGCCTCCCAAGTGCTGGGATTAAAGGCATGGGCCACCATGCCCGGCTGCCACATATTTTTATTATAATGACCTTGGAACCACCAAATCAAAATTCAAAGAGAAAAACCTGACACTATTATTTCTTGTATTATAGCATTCTGGGCCATAACACCATTTTGGATATCAAAGTTCATAAAAATTTTTAGGGATTAAAAGAACATCCACTTTTTAAAAGATATATCAGTTCATTATTAAGGGACTAGATAGATAAAATATGGAATACACATTTAGTTGATATAAGAGAAACAACAGAGTTATATATAATCACATTTTTATGTATCAATTTTGTGTGCAAACAAATTAAAAATTAAATGAGCTCTATCATACATCTTTTATGTGAATATTTGTTGTTGTTTGAGGCAGGATCTCTGTGTAGTCCACGCTTGAACTTGTGATCATCCTACCTCAGCCTCCGGATTTAGGCCTGCACTCCCACGCCCAGCTTATTTATGTGAATTTTTAAACCTACATTATTTGCACTGAACAAATATACTGAGTGTAGAGAAGGTGAAGGAGAAGGACACACACTAACTTTCTCAGGAGTGTGTGCCTAGCTGGGCGTGGTGGTGCATGCCTTTAATCCCAACACTCAGGAGGCTGAGGCAGGAGAAGCGTTGTGAGTTCGAGGCCGGTTTGGGCTACAGCGTGAACGCAAGACCAGCCTGAGCTACACAGTGCAACCCTGCCTCTAAAAACCAGGGCCAGGAGTTTGGCTCAGTGTGAGTTCAATCCCCGCTGCTGAAAAAAAAAAAAAAAGAGTGTGTGCCTGTGGGGAAGGGAATAGGACTGGAGAGAGAGAAGGAACCATAACAGAATAAATGCAAGATAAATCTTGCTGTGGGCTGTCTGTGTCCCCCTCAAATTTATACATTGAAGTCCAACCTTCCCAAAGTGAAGGTATTTAGACGTGGGCCTTTTGAAAGTACTTAGATTTAGATGAGATTCTGAGGGTAGGATAGGATCAGTGTCCTTAAAAGAAAAGACATCAGACAGCTAAGAAACGCTCAGAATTCCCCCCACCCACACACATACAGTACACCATGGTTTCTGTTTCAGTTATGAGGAGACACATAATGAAAGAGGTCAATCTATAAACTAGGTATACAGGCCTCATTAGAAACCAATCAAGTTGGCAACCTGACCCCAGACTCAAGAACTGTGGGAAAATAAATTTCTTCCTATTAGCCTATAGTATTTTGTTATGGCAGCCTGAGCTGACAGGTTTTGTCCACAGAGAAGCATATAAACAACTCAAAACTCTGCACAGGAATATTTAAGAAAAATGTTTTCGAAAGCTGGGCATGGTGGTACACACCTGAGATCCTAGAACTAAGGGAAGCTGAGGCAGGAGGACTGCCAGTTCAAGCTCAACCTAGGCTACTGATATTGAGACCCTGTCTCAAACATCAAAACAAACAAAACAAAATTTGTTACAGATGTTGTTCCTTTTCATCTTTTTAGTGTCTTGTCGTCTTGTCTTTTCTTGCTTTAAGTATGTGCATCTATGAGCTTTCAAATTGCTTTCTTTGGAGATTTATGCCATTTTTTTCTTTTTAGTGTATATTAGTTATACAGAACAGTGGATTTCATTTAGGATATTTGTACATGAATGACATATATTTTGATAATTTCTAAATCCCATTGCCCTTCATAGGATTTAGTACCAGGAATCGAACTTAGGACCTCAGATAGCTAAGGCAGGTGCTGAGTCACTGAGCTACATCCCTGGCCCCACCATCAGTCTTTAAACCTTATGTATGAAGGTAGGACTACAAGTTTGAGTCCAGCTGGGAAATTCAGCAAGACTTTTTCAAAAAAAGGGGGTGGGGAGGGCCTGGGGCTGCAGCTTAGTATAAGAGCCTTGGTTTAATCCCTACTATTCCAAAATATATATATATATATATATATTTTTAAATTTTTATTTCAAAATATCCCAGCTGGGTGTGGTGGCACATGCTTTAATTTCAGCACTCAGGAGGCTGAGGTAGGATCACCATGAGTTTGAGACCAGCCTGGGCTACACAGTAAGTTCAAGGCCAACCTGAACTACAAAGTGAGTCCTTGTCTTGAAAAACCAAACCCAAAACCAAACAAAATTTAAAAAGTTAAAAAAAAAAAAAAAGGTATCTCAGTCAAGTGTGGTGACACACACCTCTAATTTGAGTACTCAGGAGGCTGAGGCAGGAGGACTGCCACAAGTTCAAGGTCAGCCTGGACTACATGAGTTCAAGGCCAGATTGGACTGTGCAGTGAGACTGTCTCAAAAAAAACAAAAACCAACCAAACAAAACAGATATCTCAATAACAATTTCTATTATTTAAGGCTACTGAATGACCTGAGAATAAAAGGTTTTCATTAATACACACATATCTACCCACAAATCACTCTATTTCCAAATATTTAATTTAAACTAGTATAAAGTAGATACTCTAAGTTAAAGAAATGTTCATATTATCAATACAATCAAAAAAGTTAATTTATATATTGTTAGAAGCAAATATTAATAAAACTAAAAGAAATTCAATAGTTCAGTACAAAGGCAATTATTTTTACTCGTAGACCCTTTTCTTGAGATTAGCTAAAGTAATGGGCTTCACATGCATATTGTAATATGGGTTGCATAATCATGGCTCAAAATAGCAATAATCAACTAGGCTAGAAAAAAACAAAAAGCTCCGTAAGTCTGCTGAAATCATGTAAGATTTATATCTGCAACCCAAAACCTGGAATTTGAGGTTTCCTTTTTCTCTTTTCTTTTTCTTGAGACAGGGTGTCACTCTGCAGTTCAGGCTGGCCTTGAGCTCACTATATAGCTCAGGCTGGCCTCGAACTCATAGTGACCCTCCTGCCTCAGCCTCCCAAGTGCTGGGATTACAGGCATGCACCACTATGCCCAGTTACAACCTGGAATTAAACGAAGATTTTTCTCTACTTTGTATCACCTGTAAGCACTTTTTTCTTTTTGAAAATAAAAGAGAAATTGTTCTAGGTTTTTGATCAATTAGTAACTTCCTTCAAAAAGGTGTTAGGGAGGAAAAAAACTACCTAATAATGCCAGAGGCATACCAAAAGCAGTTAGATTTCTCTTAAATATACACTAC
>RJWM01034690.1:0-19516 GCA_004363535.1 Dasyprocta punctata | reverse complement strand
TCCTCCTCTGTGTCCCCCTCCAATGTCTGTTGACCCAGGCACCCTGCAGACACCAGAACGAACCACATGTTCCACCTGCTGGACCCCAGCACCGGGGGTGCACAGCCACGCGTGTCCTGCGGACCGCCATCATCTTTGGGACCCACCGCACCAGGGCGAGGGGCAACGGCGGGAGACGCAGTGCAGAGGCAGAGCTCCAGGCAGCTTTGATCTGCGGTCGGCTGGGTCCGGACACAGGGCCCTGGACGCAGAGGCCAGAAGCTGCCTGTCCCCTGGGCCACCAGGGATTGGTGGGCACCCCTGGTGCTGCACACGCCCTTCCGGGGACGCAGTTCCAGCTCAGGGGTGTCCCAGAGCGCTCCACTCCTCCACTCCCAACTGCCCCGGGAGTCGTGGCGCCTCGAGGCTGCTCCCCTCCTGCTGGCCTCCCCATTGGCCGGGAGAGGAAGGGGTCACTCAGCAAGGGCCTGTCCCAGGGCGGCGTGCCACAGTGGGCGGGCACACGCCTAGCACACTCGAGGCCCTGGGTCCAGCCTTAGTGCCGGAGCGAGAGAAGGACAAACAGGACGGAGGACAGGGATGAGAAAGGAAGCCCTGACCTGCGCGTCTGCGCCCCCGGAGGCCGCCCGCTCTGCCTCGGGACCCATTTCCCCGATGAGGCTGACAACACGGGAACAGCGCCCGTGAGGGGTGCCCTGCCGTGCACCCTCGGATGGAATTGGGCGGAGGCAGTACCCAAGGCCAGAGGGACAGAGGGGACGCAGTGTCGGGGGTGGGGGCTGAGCCCCAAGAAGCCGGTGCCGGCCCTGGGTGTGAGCTGGGGAGGGGAGAGCCCACCGTGAGGATGTGGCCCCGGGACGGGCAGATGGCGAGGCCACCTCGGGATCCGGGGCACTGGGAGGGCAGTGGTGAGCTGCACCCCGTGGAGGACGGACACTGAGCACGGACGGAAAGTGACCGCCTCCCCGCCGGGCCGCCTCCTTGGTTAGGGTCAGGGACCCGCACATCGCTTAGAACCCAGAAGCACGAGCCAGCTCTGCAAGGCCTGCGGAAGTCCAGGAATTTAAAAATGGGGAGAAGGACTGCTCCGGGGAGGGACGATAGGGGGCGCTCCGCTCCGAGCTGTGTCTCCTCGGTCACCCCGTGACTGGTTGGCCGCGTGGTTCTGGGCAGGCTTGTTCCCCAGCTGGAGCCGGAAGGCACCCAGAAGCATCCTCGGGGTCTGATAAAATTGTTGGGGTCTTTGCCGGAAACACTAAATGCTCAAACCCTTGCGGGAGCCCACAGGGAGCAGCCTCTCCGGAGCCCGCCGCGGAGGCTCCGCCGTCTGGGCCCTCGGCAGGGGCATGGGGACACCTCCTTCCCACATCCGCTTTTAGAGCGCTCTGGGGACCAGGGCCACTTCCACCGCAGAGGGGACAGAGCGCTGGAGGGCCAGGGGTTGGGTCTGCAGTGCGTGGCCTGGAAATGTCTCCTGTCACTTTTGCTTGAACCTCAGGCCACAGCTGGGCTCGTAGCCACCAAGCACCAGAAGCAGAGGCGCAGCCTGCCCCGTGCCTGGGTGGGGTGCAGGGGGCTGGATGTGTGGGTGACAGCACCCAGGATTCCCATGGGAGAGAGAGAGATGGGGGAGAGAGGCAGGCTGCGCTGGTCCTGGAGAGGTGGTCTCCCTCCCCCCCTCCCCCACCCCTGCACCACACCCCGGCAGCCTCCTCCACAGGCTCCCACACTCAGGCTAAAGCAGAACAAACTCAGCCTCTCTCGCCCTCTGTAAAATGCTCCTCGCTTTATTTCATTTATGAGTATGGTCTTGAGTTGCACCCATTTACCCATAAAAGTCTCAAGTTGGTTCTTCTTTGTGGCTGAGTAGTACTCCGTTGTATAAAAGACCACATCTTTTTTATCCATTCCTTGGTTGATGGACATTTGGGTTGTTTCCAAGATTTAGCTATTACAAACTGTGCAGCTATAAACACAGGTGCACATATATCACTGTCGTATGATGCTTTTAATTCTTCTGGGAAGATACCCAGCAAGGAAATAGCTGGGTCAAATGGGACCTCTAGTCCTAGTTTTTTGAGGAAACTTCCCAATGATTTCCACAGTGGTGGCACCAGCCTACACTCCCACAAAGAGTGGAGAAGGGTTCCTTCATGCCCACAGCCCCGCCAGCATTTGTTATTGGCTGATTTCTTGATGGCAGCCACTCTCTCTGGAGTGAGATGGAATCTCAGGGTCAATGTCGCGTTTGTCACTCGTGTGAGAAGCTGAACGAGTAAATAAGGCCCCACAGATAATGCGAACTGGGGAGAAACTGTTCAAGGAAAAGAGAAACTGTGATGTGGGAAATGGAAAAGGAAGGAGGGGAAAAGAAAATATATACATATACACTCAAGGCAAGAGTTTTATAGCTACTTTCTCTTAGTTCATTGCAAGAAAGGTTTGTGCTAATATTGTTTGGACAATGTCTCATGCTTATGTCTTGTACTCTGAGTAACTGCTATGACGGTAACAATATGCAATGTGTTCGTTATTGTTACTCCTATTATCTTGTTTTGAAAGCTCTGTTTTATCTTCATTTTTTTTCTCTTTAAAAAAAACCAAAAAAACAAAAAACAAAACAACAACAGCAAGAAAACACATTCCCAGCTCAGGCGAGCAGCTCCGGGACTGTGGACTCGCGCTTTCTCACGGCTTCCCGCCGGGTCCGGGCTCTCCTCACCGCACGGGAGGCTCTTCGGGCTGCTCTCACAGATGCTCCACTCTCGAGGGGCGGCACTGGGTGCCGAGACTGGTAAAGCTGACCCATGGGTCACGGAGTCCCCAGCACCTGTCCCTGAGCCGACAGCAAGCGCTGTCTTTCCAGGCTGAGACAGGGCCCGCTGCTGGGCTGACCGGCTGCCCTGGTTCCGCCTGCTTGGGTCACACACTGTAGAAAGGGACCTCCCCTTGGCCCGGGATGTGGCCGGGACAGGGCACCATCAAAGTCCTCCTGAACATCGCTCCTGGGCTCTCCAGCTTCTTGGAAATTCCGCAACAAGGCCTCCCTCCCCTCTGCCCTGGGCAGTGCTGGAGCCCGGAGCCGGTCCCTGCACCTTTGAAACGACCCCACCAGCCCATCCTGCCCACCTGCCCCAACTCCCGCCTCCTGGCCCATCTGGGCTTCCCTGGGTTACCCCGAGTGTCATGTATTTCTGGGGTTCAGGGGGTGTGACCAGCGTGCTCCTTGGTGGCTGTCATCTCTGTGTCCACATGGTTCTTCACACCTCAGGAACACGGGTCTTGCAAACAGAGCCCTGAGGTTCCGTGGAGCAGACACCGCCCCCGGCATCTGTCAGAGGGGTTGCTGGGGACAGCGGGGTGGACCGGCCTGAAAGGGGGTGCACTCACTGGGGGAGAGGGGAGCGGCTGACAGGTGAGAGGATGGAGACCCGGTGACATCGAATCTGGATCTGAGAGGCGGGGAGCCCCGCTGAAAGCAGGAGTTATTCCACGTGGCCCTCGTTCCCCCCACCCCGGGGCTGCCGGAGAATCCGTCTAGGAACGCCTTTGTTTCCGAATCACGGACAGCAGCGACGCAGCAGGGAAGTGCAAACCGGAGCCCCGGCGCCACTGCACAGCTCGGGACCCCGCACACCCGGGGCGCAGCAGGCGAGGCCGCAGGGTGCTGCAGGCGAGGCCTGCCTGGGGCTCTGAGGCTTGGCTCGGGTGGATTCTCAGGGACACTCTTTGGCCTGGGTTTCGGGGCCGGAGGGGCACAGAGGGGCAGGGGAAGCCAGCCCAGCGCCGAGGCCAGCGGGGCAGAGGGCGGGAGCGCTCGTGGGAGGAGCTGTCGTGGAGGACTGCAGTGACCGCAGGATGGAAAGGCCCGAGGGTCGTGCGGAGACACAGGCCACGTCTCCCAGGCTTTATTTCTTTATGTTTTTTACCGTATGCATCATGATTTGTTGACTTTTAAAGTTTGGGTCCGTCAGGACATGCCAGTTTTCCCCCTGTAGGGTAATGTCCATGGCACCCCGGTTTGACAGGCCATTTATGTTGGCTCTAATAGACGTGAGAGCGGACAGCGCGGTCCCGAGTGCTGTGTCCTCCTGCGTGCTCCCACTCGCTGTGTCCCGCGTGCCCTGAGGGCGGCGTGGAGGCAGAGGCGGAGGTTTCCCTGTTGTCAGAGTGCTTGCTCTAAGAGGCTGCCAGCCGTGCTCCGAGGGCCGGCGCTGGGACCCCGTCTGCTGGCTGCTCAAAGCCCATACTCGGGGGCGGTCAACAAAGAAGACGGGGTGTGTTTAGAAGGGAGGAGTCACCCTCGTTCCCAGACAAAGCGCGTTAGGGAACCCAGGTAGCATGGAGACGGGAAAGTGCTGTGGCGGCAGGCAGGAGGGCTCTGGCCAGCAGGGTCTCCTCACCCAGCACCCAGTGCCTCTTCCTCTTCTGCCAGAATTCCCCCGAGGCAGCAGTGCAATGGACTTTCCTCCCTTGGGCCAGTCCCGCCCTGAACACGAGTGCCCAGCCCACGCTCTGTGGTTATCCAGGACGTCGGACGGCCCCGGCGCTGCGAGGCTGAGGAAGGGCGCTGACAGGGCTCGCGGCGTGTGTCCGGCTCCTCCTGCGGGAGCTGACCCCCGCGGCCAGCTTCTCAGCCGCACGAAGCCGCTCTTGTTTAGCACTCACAGCCTGGGCCAATGGCAAACACAAATGTAACCGTACAAGGGGCGATTTGCAAAGCAGAGCTAACGGAGGAGCGTGGAGCGAGGCGCAGCAGTGCAGCCGCCCTTACAGGCGCCTCCGGGCTCTGGGGGAAGCCTCCTTCCTCCCGTGCCAGCCCCAGGGCCGGTCCTCGCTGGGGCCCCAGAGGTCAGACTCAGTGGCTGTGTCTGACAGAGGCGGTGGGGCCCAGACGTGGCACCCGCACATCAGGGCCTCAGGCAGAGGCCCCGGCTAGAGGAGGCCTGGGTGCCAGGCCGGAGCAAGACGGGGGCGGGAGCAGGAAGTGGGCAGGAAGCAGACAGGAAGTACCAGGAAGTGGGCAGGAAGAAGGCAGGAAGTGGGCAGGAAGCGGGCAGGAAGCAGGCAGGAAGCGGGCAGGAAGACCTCTCCCCCAGGGAAACTGGCTGTGCCCCGGTGGTGGGGGTGGGGCTGGGGTGGAAGAAGCATCCGGAACTCAGTAGAAAGCTCACTTTTTGGGAAAGTGTGATGAAGGGGGTCATTGCTGAGACGGCTGCTGGTGGCCAGCAGGCCTGGTTGTTGGTGGGCCGGGGTTGGTTTTGACCTCCAGCCCCTCCCCCAGGCTAAGACTTTACTTCAGACCCCTGGTGCCATGGGTTGAAGGTGTCTCCCAAGGATTCCCCTTTGGAAACTGAGTTCCCTAATTTGTAGGTTTTTCTTTCTTTCTTTTTTTGTATTTGCTTTTTGACACAGGGTCTTGCTATGTAGTTCAGGCTGGCCTTGTACCCGAGGTGATCCTCCTGCCTCAGCATCCCAAGTGCCAGGGTTGCAAGTATGCACCACCATGCCTGGCTCCTAATTTATATGCTGATGTTGAGAGGTGATTAGGATTTGGGGAGGTCATGAGGGGCCCATGATGGTGCTGGTGACTTTTAAGTAAAGGGAGACACACTGTAAGCCAGGTTTAGGCTCCAGACCTGGGGACAGTGAGTTTAGTTGGACCAGGGCAGCCATAAAGCCCTGTGTGGGGGCTCAGGGACCCGGCTGTGCCCAGGTGGGATGTCTGGGCCAATAGTTAAAAATCAAGGCAGAAGGTGTGGGCCCTTTTTCCTTTTCTTGCACTACCCCGCAGGGCAGGGTCCTGAATTTATCCAAGCTGTGTTGAAAGGTAGAACCTTTGTCCCAGCTGTTCTCAAACTGCAGCAGCACGGAACCCCCGGGTTTAGACTGTGGGTGCTGGGCCCATTCCCATTTAGATTCCCCAGCTCCGGCCTGGGAAGTTTAGTGCCTGCCGCTGTCTGCTATGGGGCTGACCAGGGAACGCGGACGCCTGAGAACCATCCTGAACCGCGGTACTGAGGGCTGGAGCAGCAGCCAGAGGCCCAGCCGGGCTCTCCCTCCTGACCGTGGCCCTGAGAAGTGGCCACTGCCATGGCCCCTGCACCGTGAGGAGGACTCATGCCCAGGGAGACACGGAGCAGGCCCAGGGACACAGCCGTGTGGCAGAGTCGGCGTGCAAACCCCGTGCAAGCTCGGGGCCACAGCCCGGCACGGGGGCGTTGGGTCGCAGCGGCTCAGAGCTCCCACGTGCGCTCTCGCTGGGGAGAGGAGAGGAGGGGACGCGCGGGGCTGCGTGCGCTGGCGGGAGGTGAGCCGCGGTCCCTGCCCCCGGGACAAGCGGGGAGACTGAGGCTTGGCCCCGCTCAGCCCGGGCCGAGGGAGGAGGTTTCCTCCCTGCAGACACCAACAGCAGTGTCGATTATCTCAGTAAGTAGACAATTATTTATAATTAGTATTGCAATTTACACCAGAAGATGGCTTTAAAATTGCTTGAAAATAGTCCTCGAGTATTTTGAACATTCCCTCGGCAGTTTCACTTGTTCTATTAATTTGCAGTTAAGCTGTGACACCGAGCACACACAAAGAGCGTGTGTGAAGTAAAAGGCGGTGCGGGCAGCGTGGCAGGGTCCTCACGCGTCACCCGCGTCTGCCCGGGAGAGCACCTGGGGTCTCGTCCCAACCTAGGCCAGCGTGAGGAGGACAGAAGCCAGGGCTCCTGGACAGAGCCCCGGAAGCAGCCGGAAGGGCAGGAAGGGCAGCCTGGCCTTGCCCCAAGCCAGCGCAGGGCCAGCAGGGGCACAGGGAAGAAAGGGTGAGGCTTGCCAGGCACGGCGGTAAATCCCAGCACTCAGGGAGGCTGAGTCAGGAGGGTCACAAGTTCAAGCTCAGCCCGTGCAACTTAGTAAATTTTTTATTTATAAAATATAAAAAGCAGTAGTGATGCAGGTAGTGTGAAGGACCCAGGTTTGATCCCCAGCATGGGTGGCCAGCACCGGCAGCTGTGGCGTTGCAGCAGCGCCTCTCCAGGGGACCAGAGGGCAGGCAGATGGCACTGTGTCTGTTTGTGACAAAGCCCTGCACCTAAACTCTGAGCTGAGAGGCGCCAGCCGTCTTGTCCTGGAGCTGCAGGACTGTGGTCCGGGTGTCCCTGGGCCTCGCCACATGGGAGCGGTAGGGGCACTCGGCAGCTCTCGCCCAGCAAGCCCTGGCGGTGTCCCCTCATCCAGCGTCGTGGTCCCCAGGCCATGGCCGGAGCCCGAACACACATCTGGGCTGAACGCACACCTGTCCCTCGCCGCCCTCTGCAGCCATGACAAGGTCGTGCTGGATGCGCCCTGGGCGGCCTGAGAGACCTCGGCGCCTGCTGGCTGCAAGGGAGCCTCCCTGTTCTCAGGAGTGGAGGGCAAACCTTCCCTGTCCCCGGCGAGCACAGCCTGCCCGGCCTCGGTCTCCAGCATCCACAGCCACGGCCCACACTGCCATCAGGCCGAGGGGCACGCAGCAGTGCCCGTGCTCCCGTTAAGGGTGGACAGTGGGCCGGGCCAGCCGGGTGGTTCTGTGCGGTGGGCCGGGCTCACCCTGTCCAGTCCCTGGCGGCCAGGCAGCGGCTTTACCCTTGGTCCTTCGGCTGCTGTCCCCGGGGACGAGGGAGGGACCTCAGCGTGGCTGGGAGTACAGTGCGCCCCCACACAGTGAGTTGAGAGCCTCCCCGTCATGACTTTCCGCGCGGCCACACCGGGGCCTGGATCGAGGGCAGCGAGGGTCTGGGAGGAGCCGGGCTTCAAGGGCTGCTGTGCGTGACCTGACGGGCAGGGCAGGGCAGGGGCAATGCCCATGGCCGCGCAGAGCTGGGGTGGGGGGTGCGGCCAGGTAACGGAGGGCCTGCACTCGCGAGTCTGCAGAGACGGAGCGGCGGGGACATGGGACACGGCCTGGGGGCTCAGCCCGGGAGTACAGGCCCTGGAATCAGGCGTCGTGGGGGATGGGTGGCCAGGCGGGGGAGGCAGGGAGTGGGTCTGCAGCAGTGGGCCCGGGGACGGGTGCTTGGCACACTCGAGTGTTGGAGAGCAGACTGCGGCGCTTGGCCAGCACCGGCGGGGCTGCCTGAGCAGGAAGCCAGGGTGAGGGGGCACGGGGACGGCACCGCTGTATGGCCCACCGGATGTGCAGATCAGAGGCGCAGTCAGGGGCACAGCGGGGTTTACTGGGGCCTGGCCACAGGGGCACCTTCAGATCCAGACCTGGTGCAATATGCACCCGGGGAAATATTCCAGAATCTCAGCTAAGCCGAGACCTCTCAGTCTCCAAGGTCAAGCAGGAACCACCCAGCTCTGTGGGGAGCAGCGGCTCTCCCCAGGGACCCTGGGCAAGGGCTCTGTTATGGTCGCCTGGCATTCATGGGACCCTGGGGTGCTGGCCTGTGCAGCTGCACTCTGTGTGTTGGTTTTGGGGCACAGATGGACCCCGGGAGGGCCCCCTGCTGATGGCACAGCCCCTCAAGGCCACAGGGTGACCCACGACGGAACGCAGCCCCGGGAGGGACGGGGCATCGCTCAGGCCCTCGGCAGCGCGGTGGGTGCCGTCCTGCCGCCTTTCTCCTTCACCCACTTGGCAGCAGATGCTGCGGCCAAGCCAGGCCACTCAGCAGGCCACAGCCACACGCCAGCGCGTAAGCCCCGGCAGGCTCCCGAGCCACTCCAGGCCTCAGTGTCCTCACCGGGAGTCAGGACAAGGGTCCCTCCCCGGGCTGGGGGAACAGGGCTGTGCGTGCTGGCTGTGGTCGCAGTCACCACAGCAGTTTGCTCTCATCCCGGCCTCCGGGGCTGACGGGCTGGGACGTGAGTCTGGGGGCGGGGCAATGCTCCTGCACCTCGGAGCTGGCCACTGCACACCTGTCTTCCCTTCCTACCGACTCCGGGGAGTCGGGAGCTGCAGCTGCCGCGGGGTCTCCAGCTGACCCGGGAACCAGTGGCTCCCCGTCCCTGGGGGGCCAGCCCTGCAGCTCTGCCCTGCAGCTCTGCTCTACCCTTTAGGGCTCGAGGACTTCGCGATGCCTTTCAGCGGCACACACGAGCAGTGCGTGTTTCCTGCAGAGACTGCGTGCCCCTGCCTTCCGAGGGCTGGGGACCAAACGCCTCAGGCTCCAGCCTTGGGACCTGAGAAGGCGACTGTGTTTGCACGGAGCCAGGGCCTTTACTGAGGTAACGCAGTTAAGATGAGGCCACCAGGGGAACTCGATCCCACATGACACAGACCCAGGGCGACCCTGGGGACACAGGATGGAGACGCCACCTGCGAGCGGAGGATGGGAGCGGCCTCAGGGAAACCTTGGCCTCGGCCCTGCAGCGCCAGGAGAAACTGTGTCAGTCCTGTGGAAGCCCGGGCCGGCACTTAGCTACACAGCCCCAACAGAACGCGTAACACAAACAAATTAAGAAACCGCCTGTCCCTGGGGCCAGCCCTCCAGTGGCCTCCGCAGCCTGCAAGGAGCGGAGCCTCCCGGGAACCGGGCGCAGAGCAGGGGCCGGGCGATGGGCAGGGAGCACGGGCAGCCTCGGCCTTGTCCTCTTCCTCCTTCCGGGCTCCGTCACCCAGAGCAGATAAAGGCGAGGGCAACAGGAGCCCCGAGGACCTCAGGGAGAGGGGCTGAGAGCTGAGTGGGGCCGCCCCAAGGGCAGAGGCCTGGGTGGGGGCTGCAAAGACGAATTTCACAGACAGCTCCAAAGCGCGCTCCCTGAATATGAGTTCGAGGCTGCTCCCACTGGCCTTGACCCCCGACAGACAGGAAACTGAGGCCCAGGCTGGCATCGGCCCATGGGAGCCAGCAAAAACAGTGGCGCAGACGCGGGTCCCTTGATGCTGGCACAGAGCCCCCCACAGCTCAGGTGGGGTGCAGGGCGACGGGCAGGATGCCGGGCCGTGCCCCCGGAGAGAAGGGCACAGATGAGTCTTGCAATCGCCCGGGACAAGTCTGCAGCCCATGCCTGTGCCCACATCAGAGGGGGTGTGCAGCGTGGCGTCACGATGCCACCAGCGACATGAAGAAATTCACCGCTGAGGAGCAGGGCAGAGGGAAGAACCAGCAGTTGTAGGCAGTTGCTGTGAGCTTGCTGGTGGGCTGGTGGTTCCCCTGTGGTGCCTCCGGGTCCCTGTGAGCTCCTCTGTGGCTCTGGTTCCAGTAGCTGCTTGTTACGGAGTCAGAGGATGTTATCCCTGGCAGGGCCTGCCGGGCTCTCACACCCCTGCCTCGAGCTCCAAACCCAGGACCAGAGTGGCATCCTGGCTCCTGTGGCAACTCCTGGCACAGCTCGCTGGCTCGCTGCGGAAGCAGATTCCTTTCCCCGGGCAGGGGGCCGAGGGTCTCCTTTCCGGACCTCTCAGGAACTGAATGGGGCTCTGCTATGCATGCTGTAAATGTCCAAGCTGAACCAGGGACGGTTCAGAAACAGCTTGTGCATATACGTTGTTAACACCAGAGAATAACGTGAAGATGTAGTTGTACAAACGAATAAAGTTCCTGCTTGTGCAGGGGTGTGCATTCGCGTGAGTGTCTGGGGGGGAGAGGCTGCAGGATGGGGGGGGCTTTCCCTAGAGGGGCAGAAGAGGCCTCGCCTGGAATCGGTCCCAGGCCCAGTGGCCCCGTCTTCTTAGGCAGCTGGGACTCGGGTCCTGACGCACACGGATCCCAGACACTGGCTATGTGGGGTGAGGGCTCCTCCGCAGGCCCTGCACTGAGGAGGGTTGGGGTGCCCGGGGCTTGAGGCCTTGGACAGCTATGAGAGGATCAGAGGCCAGGAATGAAGCTGCACAGCCTCGGATCCAGGGTCCCCTGCGGCCACCCCAGGCCCCAGAGGTGCAGTCGGCTACCCGGCCCTCACAGCTCCACCCAGCTGCCCGGGGCCGGATGCTGGCCAGGGCTGCTTTAGGTCAGCCTGGCTTTGTTACGCCTTCTCGCTGTCCCCCGGGAGTCACCTGGTGTCTGTAGCTGGCTGCTGGATGTGTGGCTGCATCCCCAGAGGGCAGGTCTTAGTGTGTCCTTGGGGTCCCAGTGTTATTGCTGGGAAAAATCCCATTTATAAGGTTTGCCTCTGTGGATTCAGTGTTTAAAATAATGAGAGTTTGAGGCCAGCCTGGGCTACGTTGCAAGATCCTGTCTCAAAAAGCCAAAGTGTAAAAACAAACTCAATGCCTCTCCACTCACAGTCCCTGTCCACACGCATGCTTTCCAGCACAATCACCTTGCATGTGGTAGATGTTTACAGCCACGGGGGTCTGGGGGAGGCTTTCTTCATGCCTGAATCACCCAGGCCCTGGCACCCTGGGCACACCCTCGGGGACTGGGCAGGCTGGGCTGGGGTCCTCCTCTTCTACAGAAAAGAAACTAAGACCCCCAAGGGGGAATGTCCTGTCCCGAGGCCACAGGCTGGCGCTGAGTCCAGTTTCCCGGGGAGGCCCCACTGTGGTCACTGCCTGGAACCTGCCCCTGGGCCTTGGGTGAGGCTGCGAATTGTCGGGAAGGTCTTCCAACAAAGGCAGTTTAGAACTGGAAAGGCCCCTTAGCCTTGGAAGCAGACAGTGGGCACTGCTCAGGGTCAGTTTACTGATCTGTGAAATGGGATAACAGAAAATTCATCCTGAGGATTAGAGCCAGTACCAGCGGGGCCCGGCACGTGCGCACAGTAGGGACCCGTGCCACCTTTCTCTGTTTCCTGGCAGTGATCCCTCGCTGTGCGAATAATACAGTAGGTCGGCGCTTCCCCCGCCCCCATTTTTAATTCAGGAGGCTGGAGAAGCCCCGTTTCTCTCCCGTGAAGAAGGCAACATCGTGAGACGTGACTACAGAGTGCCAGGCCAGCCAGGCCCGGGCTCCGCTGTGGCTGGTGGTGGCTGGGGCACAGAGCCTCATGCCTCGGTTTACCTCAACAAACAGAGGGCACCAGCCGTCCAGTCTCAGGGCCCGGTCCCCCACGGCCTCGGGGCAGCGGGGAGGAGGCAGGCTGGTGTCTGCCCCCGATGTGCCGTCCGTGTTTGCTCAGATGTGCGCGCGACCCCTGACAGGTCCTGCCTGCGGATCCTAATCACCTGGATGTCAGAGTACCCCGAGGAGCTCCCACCATCCAGACCAAGTCGTGAGCAACGCAGGCGAGGCCCGCACGGGCCGGCCCACTCTTATTCGTTTTATTTATTTATTTATTTAATTTTTGCGGCACCGGGGATTGAACTCACAGCCTCATGCCTGCCAGACAGGCACTTAAGCCACTGAGCCTAACTCCCAGCCCTGGTTTTTGGAGGCAGGGTTGCACTATGTAGCTCAGGCCGGCCTTGCGCTCACGTTGTAGCCCAAGCTGGCCTCGAACTCACAATGCTCCGCCTACCTCAGCCTCCCGAGTGCTGGGATTAAAGGCGTGGGCCACCATGCCGGCTTTTATTCGTTTTAAAAAGTGTCTGCTCCGAGTCCCCCTGCCCGGCTGTCCCACTCAGATTACCCCTTCCAAAAGCTTCCTGGGCGGCCGCAGAGACGGGTTTTAACACTGAGCGTGGGCCAGCGGGTGTTTACTGCTCTTTTTAACTTGACAGTCTCAGAGATCATGTTGCATCCGCGTACACAGAATCCGCACATAAAACATTTTTGAAAATCACTAACCTGAAGGAGCTGGCGTTTACTGGGTTGTTTTCAGATCCTCTGTAATCACAGGGAGCACCCAGCCGGCACCCCCGGCACCCCGGGATCTGACCGCAGGCTGATGACCGCCGCCTGCGTGCAGGGTAAGGGCTGGGTTTCCGCCAGCACTGCAAACTGCTTCGTTTCGGGAGCCAGGGACCGCCGAGCCCAGGAAGGCGCGCTTTTATTTTACTCTGGGTATTTTCTGAAACCGAGAGGCTCAGCAGCCAGCACAAGGCCGGGGCTCCTGGATGGCTTCCCAGTGAAACCCGCCCGGCTCAGGAAGTGCAGCGGGCACGGAGGACCCCAGCAGGCGCCAGGCTCAGAGGCTCCGGGCAGAAGGGGATGGGGCGGCCGACCCCCGGACTTACCCCAGGGGTGCCTGCCTGCTTCAGGTGGGGGCACACGGGTGGCTGCTGTCCCTGGCTCAGGTGTCTCCAGCCAGGCGTGGACGAGGGCCCAGTGTGACCGAGGGTGGCCGGCGGGGTGACTGCGGACAGGTCAAAGGGCACGCGCGAGGCTGGACCCGCGGGTGGGGGATGGGATCACGCGGAGACCCTGGAGGGGAGGGGGAGCGACGCCCCATCCGCTGCTCCCCGCCCCCGCGCGCCGCCGTCCCCGCCCTCCCGCCGCCCGCGTGTCCCGCGTCCCCCTCCGTCCCGCGTGGCCCCGTCCCCGCGCCGGCGGAACTCGGGGCCGCGCACAGGAAGTGGCGAGGCGGCGGGCGGGGCGGGCGCGGCGCCCACTGGAGCCCAGCGCAGGGCCGGGCGGGGACGGCGCGGGACGGGACGCGGCGACGGCGGGGCGCAGGTGAGCGGCGCGGGGCCTGCGCGCCCGGGCGGGGTCGGGCCCCGCCGCCCCCAGGTCCCCTCCGGCCCGCCGTCCCGGCGGTGCCCAGGCCGCGCTGCAGTGGGCCCGGGCTGCGCGGCCCGGAGACCCCGCTGTCCCCGCCGCCGCCCCGCTGACCCGGCCTCGCAGCCGCCGGCGCCGGCTCCGCCAGGCTGTCCCGGGTGGCGCTGGACCCGGCGGGCGACCGCGGGAGGGCACCGGCGGCCGGGGCGGGGGCGACCCGGGGAGCCCTCCAGTGGACTCGGCGCGGCGTCTCCAAGGCCTACAAGTCACCCCGCTTGACGCGGCGGCAGGCGCTGGGGACCGGAGCGGCAGCCTGGCGGGCGGCAGGGGCCCCGGCCGCGGTTCCGCCTTCTGCTTGCTCAGCCCCGGGGAGGGAGGGCTGCAGGTGGCTCTGCCCGGGCCGGGGACGCTGCCCGGTGTTCGGGTGTGACTTTGGCGTGCAGACCAGCGGCCGGGAGAACGGCCACCCTTGGGTCAGGTGACAGCTGGCCGGTAACCAGACACCTCCCCGCCAGCCGGGGGACCCTGGGCAGCGCACTCTGGGCACTTAGGAGAGGCTTAATAGCTGCTAAACTCTGGTCAAAAAATGTGAAGCTCACATTTTGTAAACTTTGGGGCAAGTTGCGTGGAACAGAGAAAATGGTTTCACAAATGGCTCCTGAGACTTTGTCGCACTGTGCAGAAAGTCTAATCTAAGGAGGCTTCTGCCTGGCGGATGCCAAGATTCTAGGCAAAGGATGAACTCGGCTCCCGGCTGGAGAGGGGCTGCAGGGAGAAGCGGCAAGTGGCCTCTGTTGGCCGCAATCCCGCGCCGGTCAGCGGCAGCTCCTGCTGGGCAGCAGGGTGCCCAGGCTGGCAGGAGCGGCCGAGTCTCGGGCCGCTCAGACCACAGTGCAGCGGGCTGAGATGCTCGCTTGGAGGTTATGAGCTTTACGGGGGTCTCCATGGGTTCCGAACTCCTTCGGGTTTGACCCCGCCCGCTCCCCTCCTCTCTAGGTGTGGAGCTGGCCTGTGACCGCCCTGGCTGTGTCCACGTGCCCACCACCGTGGACATCTTCTGTGATACGTTGTCTCGGGAAGCAGCTCCGTGTGACCGACAGGCGCGTTTCCCAGAGAGACCGCGTCCAGCCCACCTGTGCGAGCCCATGGCTCACCGGCACCGGGAGGGCCGGGCTGGGCAGGGCGGGAGTGGCGGAGGGTGCTGCCCCTAGCCCAGCGGCTACCCTGTTCTGTGCGCAGTCAGTGGAAGACAGGGGTTTCATTCTGAATGTCGGAAAGGCCACCCCAGAAGAGGGTCTGCTCGGGTGCGTTGCCCCCCGCTCCGGGCTGCTGGGTGTCGGGTGTCCTGTGGGCGTCTGTCCTGGGGCGCACTGCCTTGCTCCGTGCTTGGGCTTTGCAGGACGCTGCTGTGCGGAAACGGAGAGGTGGAGTTAGCTGTTTGGGTGTAAACTGAGATCCCGGGGACTCCCACTGTGAAGGCCCTGAGGCTTCTCCCTGATCAGATTCGAGGTGGGCAGGAAGTATCAGAATCCGTTTATAAACAGGGAAAAGGGGAAATCAAAGACCAAAGACTGTGGTTGGTTTGGTTTGGTTTCGCCCGGCTGGGAGGGTGGCATTAACTGGTCCAATCCTGTTTACCCCTGACAAGCCGGCTTACTGGTCTGGTCCTGTTTACCCGGACAGGTTAGTGCTTGCTGTGAGGCCCAGTTCGTTTGCCCTACACATGGCAGCCTGTCCACTCACTCTGTCACTGACCGGTGGCCTCGGTTAGGTTCCGCAGCCTTTAACACACCCAGCGTCAGCCCTTGTCCCCGCCCTGAGACGCCTCTTGCCCAACTGTGGGCCCCCTGACTCGCGGCTGATCCTCTCTGGCCTCATGGAAATGTCTGTGATTTCCCGAACTCTTACAGAGCAGGCACGGGCCGGGTCGTGCGACAGCTCCCCGCGTGCTGACCGCTCTCCTCTCACGGGGAGCTTTTTGTGAGGCCAGGCTGATTCCGCAAACATTGCTGAGACAGCCGGTGGGGTTTTCCTCTTGGTTAACCAAGGCATGTGGAGTGGTGAGCTGGCAGTGCCAAACTGAAGCAGAACGACCGGGCCCCCCGTCATTCCTCAAACCGCTTCCTCGGAACTTTGGGGTCAATTCTGAGTTTTTTCGAAATGCTGCACTTTGAGTAAAAGCAGCGGACGTTTCCTTTCGGACCGTGTGTCACTAGGTTATTTAGAAGACCCCCCCCCGTGTGCTGATTACCTCTGTCAAACCTGTGTGTGTCTGTGCCTGTAACCCCAGCACACCAGTCTGGGGACGGAGCTGGAGGCTGGTGGTGGCCGTGGTGGTGGCCCATCCTGCAGACTGGGGCCCACGGCTGGCTGAGTGCCGACCCCACTGCCCCGTCATCCCCGCATGAGGTGGGGCCTCAGTGGGAGTGGCCGTGAGTCGGGAGCCTGAGAGAACCCTTCAGGACGTGACTGTGGGTGCCCTCCTGGCTGGGGCGCTCTGTGGCACTTGGGGCTCAGTGCTGAAGATGGGGGCACCTGGGGGAGCCGCATGGCCGTGACCCAGGAGCCACACGTCATGAGTGGAGATCGCCTGGGTCTTTTCTTTCTTTCTTTTTTTCTTTTTTCCATTTCCTTTCTTGTTTCTTTGTTTTTGTTTTTTGGGTTTTGTTTTGTTTTGTTTTTTGAGACAGGGTCTCACCATGTAGTTCAAGCTGGCCTTGAATTCACAGTGATCCTCCTGCCTCAGCCTCCTGAGTGCTGGGAATACAGGCATGTGCCACCACTTCTTTGTTTTTTGAGACAGGGTCTTGCTTTGCAGTTCAGGCTGGCCTTGAACTCACTATGAAGCCCAGGCTGGCCTTGAACTCACAGTGATCCTCCTGCCTCAGCCTCCCAAGCTGGATTCCTTTCTTTTTTTTTGCCTAAACTGGATTCCTTTTTGAAACAGCAGGCAGTGTTCCTGCCCTGCTCTGTGTCCAGGTGCTGTCTCCCTGCTGTGACCAGTGGCAGGGTGCCGTGCCGGGACACTGTGCAGGAACCGTGCGGCGAGCCGGGTGGGGTCCTGGGCGCTGTGCAGGTCGCCCTACGGGCTGTCCCGCTCTTCCTTGAGCCCCTCTGCTGACCTGACCATTTCCCAGGCCTGCGCTGACGTTAAGCTGGCCCTGTATTGTAACCCGGGCTCTGGTTATTGTTCTGTGATGACGACTCTGGTAGTTGCATCTCCGCAGTGTTTTATATGCTCGTTACTTTAGATTTCGAAGCAGCCCCGTGAGAAGGGCAGCTCAGCCCACTGTGCAGGCGGAGAAACCGAGGCATGCCGGCTCGGCAGGCCACCCAGCGTGGCGGATCTTTTGGAGTGGGTAGGGACTGGGGACTGGGCCGCCGCCCTGGCCCTGTGTTACTGTGTTGAGACGGACGGAGCCCCCGTGTCACTAAGTTGCCAGCCTGGGCTTGAGCTTTCCATCCTCCATGCCTGGGCACAGCCGGCGCCCCCAGAGCTGAGGGTCGGGAGCATGGGCGCCCCAGTGTGGCTTCCCGCGGGCAGGGTGCTGGGACGACAGGCGTGTGCCACCATCCGGGCTTTCCCTCCCGGTGCGAAGCGCGTGCGGATGCAGGCAAGTCTCCCCGAGACTGATTTCTGGTTGGGCCGTCGTCCCCGCCTAATGGAAGTGGTTGGTTGGGCAGCAAACGTTCTTTTTACTAGGGAGACGCAGACAGACGCGGGGAGAGTCGTGTACCTTGCAGATGCCGTGTTACAGGCCTGATTTTTTCCCAGAATGCAACAGGAGGCAGATGATGGAGTGCAGGCTGCCCTAGTGTGGGGGACGTGGGAAGCAGTGAAGGTCAAAGTGCAAAGGTTACGGGAGGCTGCACCGCAGGGGACAGGAGGCGGGGACAGCCTGTGGGGAGCCCTGGGGAGGCAGACCTGGGAGCAGGCTCTCGGCCACAGCTCGGAGGGCAGAGCCCTGGGGCCACCGTCATCGGTGGGGGTGGGGTCACGTGTCCCTGAGGACCTGCCCTGCACAAGAGCACCCCCCACAGCTGCTCCACAGAGCGCAGCCTACGTCCTCTGCAGGGTCCCTGGGTGTCACGGGGAGGCTGCTGGGTGGCCTCCTGCTCACCTGTCACCTCGAAGCAGCCTCCTGGCGGGAACTGGGGCGCCACGCCCCCAGCTGCCCTGGAGCACCAGTGTGGACAGTGCTTGCTGTTTTCTGTCAGGCGCCCTGGCACCGGCATGTTTGGGTTTTGCACATGGGCATCTGACCTTGGGACTTGTGAGGGGTGAAGAGGAGTTAGTTGAACTGCACCTAAAATATGAAACATCAGTAACAAATGTAAGTAACCAAATGTGCCTTTTATCTTTTTCGTTTTTTTGGAGACAAGATCTTGCTGTGTAGTCCAGTCTGGCTTCAGACTCCTTATGTAGCCCAGGCTGGCCTCTGAACTCACGGTGATCCTCTTGCCTCAGCTTCCGGAGTGCTGGGATTACAAGCATGCAGCACCACACCTGGCAAGTGTTCATTAAAAAGCTTATTATAACATTCAAAGAGGAGGGGAGGCGGCCCATGGGTTGGACGCCTGTCGAGTTTCAGAGCTGCCTGAGGCTGTGGAGGCCCCAGGCCCCAGGCACAGCTGGCACCCAGTGGGCCAAGGGTGCAGGTGGCACTGGCAGCCGGGGCTCAGATCCTGGTGGGCCAGGCTGCTCTCAGGGAGCTACGAAGGCAGGGAATCGTGCGGAGACTGCTGTGTTCCTGGACCCCAGCTGGCCAAGCCTTTCCTTCTGTTCTCTAAAGGTCACTGGTTTATTGCTCCTAAAGTGTCCTTTTTGGTGACCAGAGTTGTAAGTGGAGCTGTGAGGGGGAGGGGGATGGGGTGGGGCCAGGGAAGGAGGTGACATCGCGGCTGCTGGGGCTGGGGACACCAGGCTATGGGGGCCTCCTCCCAGGGCCAGCTCACCTGGCCACTGCCCAGCGCCTGTGCCGGGCACGGCAGGGTGGCGCAGGGCCAGCACTGCTGTGTATGTGCTCTTCCCACAGAAGCCAGAGGCTGGAATTTTGGTGTGAGTGTGTTTTACTCTTTAACGTCCTGTGGGTGCCACATGAAAACGCTGCTGCCCCTGACTTCTGCCCGGGGTCGCCGGTGCCATGGCTTTTGGAGTGCCGTATTTATTTCTTGAGTAAAGTGACGGAGCTGATTGAAGACAAAGTGGGCACCTCCAAAGGGCATGCAAGAGAAATGAAAAGTTGCCAGGCATGGTGGTACGCGCCTGTAATCCCAGCACTCGGGAGGCTGAGGCAGGAGGATTACTGTGAATTTGAGGCCAACGTGAGCTGCATAGTTCAGGATCAGCCCGGACTACATGTTGAGGCTTTGTCTCAAGCCAAACCAAAACCAAAGACGAAAAAAAAAAATTAAAAAGAGAGAAGAGAAAGAAGTGAGAAGGGAACGGGGAACCCTGAGATGCTCTGGGCGGATGAGACCAACAGAGCTGCCGTCCCAGCTCAGCCCCCGCTGCTGGGCCAGGACAGGGCTCCCTGCTGACAGCTCCAGGACACGAACTGGGACCACACAGTAAGCGCCAGTCCAGTTGGGAGACAGAGTGGCTTCTGCATCTCTGAGTGCCTGCAGGGCCCCCAGCAAGGCCCGTGGAAAGATCAAATGTGCAGGTGGGCAGCTTTCAGGCTGAGGCAGGAGGATAGCAGGTTTAAGCAGAGCCTGGACACTTTAATAATTTAGTGAGACCTTATCTCAAAAATAAAAGTTAAGGGCCAGGTATGGTGGCACATGCCTGTGATCCCAGCACTCAGGAGGCTGAGGCAGGAGGATTGTTGTGAGTTCGAGACCAGCCTGAGTTACAAAGTGAGTTCAAGGCCAGCCTAAACTGCATAGTGAGACCCTGTCTCACAAAATAAGGCCAGGGATTTAGCTCAGTGGCCTAAATGCCTGACATGAGGTTGTGAGTTCAATCCCCAGTACCAAAAAAAAGAAAACAGAAAAAGA